>LPNX010515965.1:11816-22078 GCA_001517045.1 Pseudotsuga menziesii | reverse complement strand
AAGTAGGATATATGGAGATCAATTTATGTTGCAGATAACACAAATTTAATCAAGTTATATCTTTTCATATGAGTCATTTAGGAAACAAGACATGATCATAATTTATCATTGGGGAGACACCCACAAATGGAAAGGATTGCATTAGGCATGTCAAATCAACATATCTACATAATTTGCGAAAACAGACTTGACCAAGGGGTAACACAAGTACCCCTCCTGCAAATGGATCAGATTGAATGAGTAGTTTTGATTGGTAGATCTAGAATGTTCATGCACAAAATTATTATTGGAATCTAACACAGTGAGGGTTTTCAGTAATGGCTAGGATTGAACCGATTCAACCAAATTATGAGACCTTGAACATCCATGCATGGGAGAGTCACATGTGTTTTACCAATCGATGAATCACGATCGTTCATGAAAGAGAAGGTGTATGAGACTTATTGTAAAGGGTATGGTTTTGGATGGATGAGATTAAGTTGGAATTATCAGATGGATTATCTAATCCAGTCACATAAAGGAATATAATTTGGATCGTGCACGTGTAACGTACCCAAAAACCATACCCATAAAATAAAGCATAATCATCGCCATCTAAAATGATAATTGTAATAGTAAAAATACCACACTAGATTATGTGTTGAATGGAGATTTTATTATTTAACATCTTTTCCATTTCCTAACTGTATATAAAAATGCTCCAAAAGTATAAGTATACACTATAACAAAATAAATACAATTTATTGAATTAAAAGTATAGGTAACCATCTATCATATACCCCGCTACTGAAATTCTCAATAATCATAAAAGCATCTAAAAATAACATAACTTAAACTCTATTAAGACAACATTTACCAAAATAACATTTCCATTCCTTCAAAAGCTATACTTACTCTACTAAACCCATAACATTTATAATGAAAAAATATACGTTCCTTAAAGGCTTATATATATTTTTTCATAAACATACCGTCTGTAAAATATCAAATCAGTACTTAAATTGTTTTCTTATAATAAGCTATATTCACTTTTAGCTAAAAGATCTGATATTCACACCATGAAATATAACATTCATTTTATAATTAACATTCAACTTTATGGAGGAATAAGAAAATATTTATATTTGATGTCTATTAACTACACCAAAACATATCAAGATGGAGTTCAAAGCATTATGTATGTGACTATTGTACATCCGAATCCTTAGGAGCCAATGGTTATTACCTAAGAACAAATTGGGGGGGTTCAACTTCAAAATGGGGTATAAATATCCTCCAAAAGAACTTATAGGTGGAGGGATAATAACAATAAAAAAAGGATAAGGAGTTGTCAAGTATGGAAACATTGAATACGGTTGTCACTAGCTACTGGGAGTTTTTGGAAATACCAAGTTGAACACACTCCACAAAACTCTCAAACTGAGATCTTAATAGAGACTGGTGGACATTACAATCCAATTGGTAACTTTAGGTAAATAGCTTGGGAAAAGGTAAGACTTCTCTTAACTGTCGGATATCATTGGGAGGTCGAGCAAAGACAAGGCTCAGTTAAAAAAAATGAGAGATCTTCTAAGATATGATCCTATTTGACTGAGAAACTCAGATAATAGCACATACTATCTCCAAGGAACTCGTGGAGTTGGGTAATGCAGATCTATTGCAACTCCTCCTCGGGCTTATTATTTTTCAACAATTCCACCGCATAAATCGCTACCAATGAAGGATATGCTTCCGTCAAGGATTCCAAGGTTTTCACGAGGTACCGTAGAAGGAGTGGCTCCCGAAACTGCATACTTATTGGCATCTGTTGCTCGGCATTACTATCAGTAATTCACATGTTACACTTCAATCTATTGTCTCTACCCTTCTCGTGTGATCAATGTGTATGGAAATAGCAGTGATTCATGGATATGGAAACAAAGAAATGCAATTGAGCGTTGTCATAAAATCTTTTTGATCACGAAAAAGAAAAAAAATATAGAAGGATCATATCACTAGTCCAAGCCATCTCGCTAAGTGCAGAGAGCAGAAGACCTGCATGGTTCTTGACCATGTCAGGGAAAACATGGGTAGTTTTTGCCTTGTTGGAATATATTAAACTCACTCACAACTTAGGATAAATAATTAATCATTATTTGATTAATTATTCACCCAGTAGCTTAATTAGTTGGCATCCACTTGCACCTTAAAGTCAATACATGTCATATATATCCTAGGAATGATTTATTTCTAATTCTGGGTTGATCTTGACCACCTTTTGACCATCAAGAATTAGTATACAACACTTTAAAGCAGATTCTACTTTATTCTGCTTTTTCTGCTTTTCTATGGATAAGATAAAAGGTAGTCAACTAGAAAACTGGTAGTTTTTGTTTCCAACCCATCCTCCATTAGTTTTTCTCCATTTTCTAGGATTAGCATGTTTTTTCCATCTCCTTGACAACTCACTCATGCTTTTTCCAACTCGTGAGGTCCTTGATATATTTGGGAAGAGCTTTAGCCACCTATGGGGGTTTGCTATATTTGGTAAGTCAGCCTTTTTGAGCTTTATGAGTTGTTTCCATACAATTCAATTTTCCTATGAGGGATGTACTATTTATGTACACTATTATTCATCATTATTAAATGGAAGGATACACCCCAATATTCATCTCTTCATTCATGTGATTCAGTCTCTTTTCTTCTCTCTATTTTTTTTGTGTATGCTTGTGAGAATTCTTAGTAGCAAGATCTATTTCCTGTGCTTCTTCTTAGAATCATTGCTCATAGCATTGATATATTGTTTCTACATGGTATTAGAGATACACATTGCACAACCTTTCCATATTCTACAGAGAATCAAGGTTAATCAAGTTCTATAGAGTTGAGGAGTGCATCCAGTCTCCTATCCCTCTCTAAAGAAGAGCTTGTCTAGCTTACAAGATATTCTCCTAGTTTGTTTTGCAGGTTTCAGAGAGTATCTCCTAGAGCATATCAACAAATTATATATGGATTCAAAATTTCCTCTACTATATCCTTTCAACTATGATGATTGGAAGCCAAAAATGAGCGCATACTTGAAGAGGCAATGTCTCTTTGATGTCTCCATTGGTGCATTGAGTGAACCTGAGTCTTATGAAGAGAATATTGATTGGATAAATAATTGTGATAGATACTATGGAATTATGTGTTTGGGAATGTCTCCAAATATATATCATCTCATAGATTATGCTGAGTATCCATTTGAGCTTTGGAAGAATTTGGACAAAGCTTTTGGTTTGTAGGAAATAGAAGATGAAGTATGGAGCGAACCTAGCATCTCCTCTTGTTCTCTCTCTCAAGATTTCTTGGTCTCTACATTCTCTGATGAAGTTAATCATGATGAAGAATTTTCTCATACAATTCATGTTTCTTCTTCCCTCCTTGATTCGAATGCTTCCTCCTTCAATGAAGAAGCAAATATTGAAGAGCCATATTTTTATGCGTCTCTTGAAGGTGATTTCTCTTCTTGTGATACTAATGATGAAAAAGAAGTAACATATGGAGCTGCTATTGATATTTATGATGATCCTATCACCCATTCATTGTTCTCTATATCTCCTATCTTATATTCTGAGATCTATGTGCTGGATCCTTCACACTTTGTGCATACCTCTCTCATTGATGGTGCACAACCTAGTGATTTCCAGGATGTTTGCTTAGCCAAATCAAGCCTTATTTGTGGCATACCACTTACCTTACTTGATCTCATGTGCTTCAGCATATCCTCCCTTTTTCTTGTCATCAATACTCATAACCTCCTTGAAGATTGTGAACATCTCATTATTTCCTCCTTTCATACAGAGGATTCATTACCAGTGTAATCCCATGAGTCTATTGATATGAGTATATGTGATCCTTTGGATTCTGATTTAGAAGCATATTTTCAGGTTGATACACATATAATACCACCATCCATACCATCTACCATACCTCTGAATAATCCTAAGACTATACAAATCACAAGTTCACTAGTTGATTCCTCATTGGTCTCTTATGCAGTGATATTTATCTTACATGGTTTGAAGTATTTCCTATCTTTCAGTGGCTGGTTATCCATGTACTTAGTCATATTTGTAATGATATTAAACATGTTTGGATCTATTCTAAACACTTATGGTTCAGATCTTATTCCCATCCATCATTCATATTTTTACACCTATCAGTTTTTCCTAGTTGTTCATAATTTTCCTAGTCTAGCCCTATATCCTCATGGAGCCACTAAAGACTTTGTTCTTGCTGTTCCATATGCTAATATTTCTGATATATAAGAGTTTTATCAGCCTCATATCAGATCTATACAGGTGCTACATCAGATTGGAAGATTGACATGTGATTCACATCACAATTTTGTAGCTATTCAGGGAATTGGGTGTGAAATAAATTGCCTTATTTTTTGTACTCTTTGGAAAAGAGTGTGCACAAATCTCTTTTCCATTTCAGATTATGTTTGCATATTAGAGTTTGACAGTAGAAAGAAGAATTTAGATAATCCTCCTACTTCATCAGTTGTTGAGATACAAGGAGTCTCTCCTCTTCCTTCTTGCAGGTTCTACACTCCAGCGCAAGTCCTTCATCCAGTAGCAGTTCAGTCAGCTCATTAAAGTGAAGATAAGGATATGTTAAATACATCTTATTTCAAAATTTTGTTCCTTGTCCTTTCTTGAGGGAGGATTTTCCCCATGTGGTTTTGCCTCTTTCCTCACTTTTCTTGACATAATAATTGTTAATGCGGGACCATAGCCTTGTTGATGGGCCCTATATGCATCTATATTTTTTGTTATACCATCATAAATTCAGACTTATAGGGGGTTGTTGGAATATATTAAACCCACTCACAACTTAGGATAAAATAATTAATCATTATTTGATTAATTATTCACCCACTAGCTTAATTAGTTGGCATCCACTTGCACCTTAAAGTCAATACATGCCATCTATATCCTAGGAATGATTTATTTCTAATTCTAGGTTAATATTGACCACCTTTTGACCATCCATAATTAGTATACAGCTCTTTAAAGCAGATTCTTCTTTATTCTGTTTTTTCTACTTTTTCTGATTTTCTATGGATAAGATAAAAGCTAGTCAACTAGGAAACTAGTAGCTTTTGTTTCCAACCCATCCTCCATTAGTTTTTCTCCATTTTCTAGTATTAGCATGTTTTTTACGTCTCCTTGAGAACTCACTCATGCTTTTTCCAGCTTGCGATGTCCTTGATAGATTTGGGAAGTGCTTTAGCCACCTATGGGGGTTTGTTATATTTTGGTAAGTCAGCCTTTTTGAGCTTTATGAGTTGTTTCCATACAATTCAATTTTCCTATGAGGGATGTACTATTTATGTACACTATTATTCATCATTATTAAATGGAAGGATACACACCAATATTCATCTCTTATTTCATGTGATTCAGTCTCTTTTCTTCTCTCTATTTTTCCTGTGTATGCTTGTGAGAATTCTTAGTAGCAAGATCTATTTCCTGTGCTTCTTCTTAGCATCATTACTCATAGAATTGATATATTATTTCTACATACTTTACTGTTTCATCTTCGATCATGAGGAGAGGTCTACGTAAAATACAGATTTGTGTGCAGATCAGGAAATGAAATCGTATGCAGAGAGTTTCAGAGTTGATTTTGACATCAAGAAAAATATCCACCAGCTAGACACATAGATGGTAAACAGAAAGAATACCCAAGTTTTCAGATCGGATCTGAGTTTAAAATTTACGCACTCTACGGATCAGTAAACGTTTTGGTAAACATCAAATGCAAATCTTTGGGTATAGATTTTACAGATTAAAAACAAATTAGGATTCAAAAGCAGAACTTTGGGTGTATATTTTACATATCAAAACAATATTGGAAACAAACACAGAACTTTGGGTGTATACAGAGTGTAGATAAAACACAAACATTATAATTTGTATACAAAGTATATTGACAGTCAAATAATATTTTTGGCTTGTATCTGATCCATAAGACAATTTATGCAAATCAAAATTAAGAACCAATTCTGTTGGGATGCGCACCCTAACGGTCCTTAAGATGGGTAACTCTGCGGAGTTACGGGATTTTGTAAGCGGAGTTATGACTCAAAATAGTCTTAGGGGTGTCGAGGTTGAGTAAAAACCTTCTTTTGTAATAAAACCATGGTTTAAGTCCAGGGTTTAGGGTTCGGGGTGCCCATTGTTTAAGCCCATGGTTTTGTAATAAGTGCACTATAAATAAGCACTCTTGTAAAGAAGTCAGTTTAGGCTTTTGATGTAAGATGAATTGATGCGTAGCTAAGGCTTGTTTTGTAGGAAGGTTAAGTCCCAGCTGTGTGTGTAGATGACCTCTGCAGCTGTGTGCGCAGAGGGTTTTGGGTGATTAAGGAAATCTGCAGCTATGTGCGCAGAGGCCTGCAGCTGTGTGCGTGGCTTTAAGGACTTGAAAGGATCTGCAGCTGAGTGCGCAGATCATAACTATGATTTTAGTAAATATTTGAATAAAACACAGTTCTGTGGACGTAGCCCCTACACTGGGGGTGAACCACGTTATATCTGGTGTTTTGGTTCTTTGTGTTGTTTCTGTTATGTTCTTTCATGCATTGATAAATATATATCTGATACATAAGATCACTGCTAACTAAATAACTTCGTTGTGAATTCCCAGTAAAGGGTTAAGCAAGTCACTGTCTGTTTATTTAGCTGCGAAGTTATATATGTGAATGTTGAAGCTCTGTGTATATGAATATAAGTTGTTAAAGGCTAAAGGTACAGTAATATCCCTCTTCTGCTTGCAGAAACCTGATTCTGCGGCATCCCATAGCTTTTTCGGGTGAGACTGCAACCTGCTCGCAGGTTGTTGCCGAAAGGGCCAACACTGTGGGTTGTTTGTTGGTGCGAAGTGAATGGTATAAAACCTAGGTCTGCCCTATAGCCCAACAAATTGGTTTCGTTGCTGGTTGAACTCAGTATCTGATCAAGAGGGGTTTACGTTGTACCTCGAGGGCTATGTTCTAGAGACCCTCTGTGAAAGAAATCGGTGATTGGCTTGATGAGACTTATCTGAAATTCGCTGAGCAAGAGAACAAAGATCTGCGTCATAGTGCAAACAAATTTTTACAAAGGTATGTTTTTTGTGATGTTTATGAAATTTTCTTTGGTAGTATCCACATAGAGTTGCACTAGTGGTTATCCAGGTTAACAGAGAGAAGGACGAACTTCCAAGAACGTCAGTTTCCTGATTGGACCCCTACAAGACTAAAAAAATGAAAAGCGTGAACAACGAGGTATCCCGGGCTGTTGATTTCTGGACAACGCGAACCCTCGAAGCATTTGTGATGGAGTTCGCCATCGACACAGGTACTTCCTTTAGTGAAGCTGAGCGACAGTTTTTCAAAGGACCAAGGGGTAAGTTTTTGAATTCATTTAGTTTGAGAATTAAAATGCTATTAGCTGAAAAAGGTATATTGCTAATTGAATCAGACTGTTAGATTTAGTATTACTAACCTATGTTTGCAAGTGAAAATACCTTCGACGAGCAAAGCGGTTTGCTGCGAAGTGGAAAAAGGTACAAGAGAGATTTTAGATCCTATTCCTAGGGTCAGCAGACTGAGTATTCCCCTGTAAATCCCGCAGTTTCAGAACCCGAAGAAACCCCTTCTGTTGGAAACCCTCATGTAACCCCGCAGCGAAGACATGTTATCCCTGAGAACCCGTCGCAGTATGAAATTCACCCTAGCCCGAGTATTCCTGTCATAGGTCAGTATACCCCAGTAAGTTCCCCCCCACCTACTTCCAGTCCCCCTCTAATCCCCCCTCGATCCACTGTGGCCCACATGCATGATGACATTAAGCTACCTGTTTTCAAAGGAACTGGATCAGAGGATCCAAAACAGTTCTGTTTTTTATGTGAAGCAGTGTGGACTGCTAAGACCATTACGAATCAAGATACAAAAAGAGCGCAGCTGGTTACTTCTTTCAGATACCGTGCTCTGACCTGGTTCATGAAGTTTTCCAGCACTCAGAACCATGCATTGGCTGAGATAAAAGCAGCAATGATAAAGGAATTTAAGAAGCCGAAATCAGAGTCGCAGTGCATCACTGAATTGAAAGAGATTCAGCAGAGGCACGGCGAATCAGTGTGGGATTTTGATCAAAGATTCAAAGTTCTGCTAGACCAAGTCAGTTTTCCCATTGGACCTGCGCAGCACAAAGAATGGTTCATTGCAGCATTGCTACCGCATATCAGAACTCCACTCATGCAGCAGAAGGTTGCTGACCAGCAGGAGGCTCTAGAAATCGCGATGAAACTTGAAACCGCTCCTGTCGAAGATAATTCTGGTATTGCTCAAATCTAAGCGCAGTTGGCAGTGATGGCTCTAGAGCTTCACGATACGAAGAAAGGAAAAAATGGTCTCGAAGAGGTTTGGTATACACAATGTCAGACAGAAGGTCACGACAAGGAACAGTGTCCTGTGGTAAGAAACTACCTAAATACTAGTGCGCCAAACCCGTTCAACCCTACTGTTCTATATTGTGAGATCTGTCGGACAACTAGCTAGCATCGACCTGAAGACTCAGTATCTTCTGCAGAGGTATGTGCAAGTCCCTAAGAACCCTTATTGTAAGTTCTGTAAATTGGTGGGACACAACGAAGATCAATGTCGTAGCTTTGACCTCATGAGAGAATGGACTTATGATGCTTATCAGGTACAAAATGAGGGACAGAGCAATGATGGCTATGGTTACCGCGGTGGTGCATCAGGTAGAGGTGCTTTTTGAGGTCGTGGTCGAGGTGGTATGGTCGGAAGAGTAAGAGGCCAAGTTGTGTGTTACAACTATAACCAGGTCGGGCATCTAGCGAGAGACTGTCGAAACCCCACTACGACATGTTGGTATTTCCGAGCAGTAGATCATGTGATCGAGCAGTGCCCGCAGTTGCTAGCTAAGATTCAGGAAAGAACCAGTGCCCCTACTCAGAATCTTCAGATGATTTCCGTCGAGCAAAGACCTGCCCCAGCCATTAATGTTGTTACCCGGAGTGGAGCTATGACGGAAGTACAGAATAAGGAGCAACATCCTGTCGAGGCTTGGGTTCGTAAGGCCCCAGCGAAAGTCCCAACATTTGATATCGAAAGAGAAAAAGAGACATTCATGGAAGCCAAGAATGATTTTGTTGATCCTAGAACATTAGTATCACCTGCGCAACAACATCAGAAGCAGTTGCAGCCGCAAGAAGCTCTGACAGACAAAGTAAGTACACTGTCCTCATTTTTATAGAGTTGTCTGAAGCTCCTAAGAAATCAGAATGCTTTAAGTGAGCTGCAGAAAGTTATTGCTTCCTGCGAACCTCAGCAAAGTACTGGTCAGGCAAAAGCTGTTAATAGAGTCAGAAGAACTGGTAGGGAAATGATATTGAATGCTCAGATAGGAGAGTATGATATGACTAATGTTATCTTGGACCTAGGATCAGAGGTAAATGTATTAACTAAGCAAACTTGGGAACAAATGGGAAAACCTACCCTTGATTGGTCACCTATACAGTTGATATTAGCCAATCAGCAGAAGATTGTGCCCCTAGGACGATTCCCTAATGTCCCAGTAGATATTGATGGCGTCTGTACTATAGCAGACTTCGAAGTTATTGAGATCATTGATGACAGCAACCCCTATCCAGCCTTGCTAGGAATCGAATGGGTAATGGAAAATGCGGTAGTCATTAACCTTAAGAAGAGACAGATGACTTTCGAAGGGAAATATTTGCGAGTCATAGTACCACTGGACCCCTCACAAGAAGAGAGATACACAGAGCCACTAAAATATGAAGACCAGGATGTTTTGGATCACATCTACAATATCACAGCTAAGGAGGAAGATCATGTTGATCCTACTGCCGAAGGTATCATGGATTGGCAATGCAATAGCTACTGCATGACGGATTCAGATGATGGGTTAGAAAACTGGCAGAACAGACTTTATGAGCTGCATGGACATAGATGTGCCAGAATTATCAAGTCTCTCAGATGGCTTGGCTCACAGACATGAACCTTACCTGTTTTTTATGGTTCGACAGACCCATAACAGTTTATTGTGCAATTCTCAGAAAAGGTACCAGGCTCACAGAAAATGGAGACTCTGGATTCAGCATTCAGAGCCACAGTAGCCAGATGGTGGAATGTTCACAAGAAGTACATTCATAGTTGGGAAGCATGCCAGAAGTCCCTTTACCTAAGATTTAGGGACCAAACTTAGGCA
>LPNX010515928.1:298248-468394 GCA_001517045.1 Pseudotsuga menziesii | reverse complement strand
TAAGAATCATGGGGATTGGGCACCTAAGAAAAAATAATACACAACTCATAAAACATTAAAAAAACAAATCCTAGATACCAAGCAAGTTAGCAACACTAGCATAACCAGGGTTGGGGCATCAAATTCTGTTGTTCAACACTTGTCGTGAAATCATACATGTATGGGATGGAGGGGCATGGGATCAATCCTAAGTCAAGTGAAGCCTTGCAACACATTGCATGTCTGAGCCTCAACAATACACCTTTTAAATTGAAGCAAAATACCAAAAGAAGTTTACTAATGGCTAGATTTGAGAAAGTTCTAGGTGTGAGTATTTAAGGGCTCACGGCTCTCAAATTTGCTATGTTTTGTACCATTCCACGATTCAGTGAATCGATAGTCACAGGTAGGAAATTTAAGTTATTTAATGAAAATAATTAATGTGTATACCTCTATGTCGAAACTGTTTTCCATGTTGTTGCAGGACTCTACCCTCCCTTTTGTCTTACCAAAAGGCATGATAATTAGGAAGAAGACCTAAAATTATAGACTTCACCTTCAAAGAATTCATTGCAATCACATTCGTAAGGAGTGATATGAATATCACAACAATCCAATGTGTCAAATCTCAGTTGATAGTGTCAATTAAATTCTTATATGGTAAATTTAATATAATACTTACTTATAGTTGTCTCTTACTCTTTGCATCTTGACACATTTGATATTTTATGGTTGTCTTTGCGCCTTGACCTAATTGATATTATAATGTGAGGATGTGCATGCATAATAATCCTTAGTTATTACTATGAGATGAGGATTATAGAGAAGAGGGCGTAAACATAGGTAATTTTAATATGTATTTTGGTGGTGACCGTTGAGGAAAATTGTTGTGAGAAACCACAAATGTATAAAAGGACGGAGGGAGATTACATCATGATCATGCCACCCATCAAATTGAAAGACTATTCTTGAGCCAACAATTGTTTTTTTAATTTTATTAATAACCATTGTGCAGGTGCTTTGGTCCAAATGTTTTTTCTAACTCATTGTTTCTCCATATCGTGTCCCTAGTGAAACCTCTCTATAGCATTGTATAAATTGACCTATGTACGGTTTGTGATCTTAACTACATGCCATTACTTGTATTTGCATGACATCGAGTGTTGTTTATAGTTGTCACGAGTCCATGATATTCATGCAAGATATGAAGTCTTGTAGATCAGGAGGACTCATCAAACTGGCATTTTGATTAAAAAAGAGTGGACATTGGTAGCGAGGTTCACATCGGTAGTAGGAACAAAGTTTTGATCTTGTTTTGGGCCTAGCAGTAGACTAGTAGTTGCTATCTGTTGTTATAGTCGTAGTCGTTGACACATTGCCACATTTTAGATTGCAGCCCCATTGGGAGTCAGAGTCACATCTTGATGGCTAGTGTCTCATAGTGATCAATCATTACTGGTCATCTTGCACAACTAAGCAGTGAGTGCATGACATGAGTGAGTGATTTATTATAATTTATCCAATTTCCAATATTTTGAATGACGATTTGAAATTTATAGCATAGGAAATTCAATATCTTGAGAAATTTATATGGATGGGTAATTTCAAATGTTTCCCTTCTTTTGAAATGTTGACATAAATTATTCCCTTCTTAATTAGAAGGGTAAAATTTAGATTTTGTGGAAATTAAGGCCAGCAATAGATTAATTTTACTCACAACAATTATCAATTGATCATGCAAAATTGCTCACAAAAGAGACTGAAAATGGAGCTGTAACACTAAACTGTATTATGTAAGTGTACAATAGCCAACCCTGTAATAACATAGGCTGCTGAATAAATAGAATACATCAGGAAATCAAATGCATGAGGAAGAATCCAAATCTAGCATAAAGCAGGCTTACCAAAAATAAGCAAATCCCCCATAGGTGTAAAAAGATGATCCCAAATCTGTCATGGAGCTCACGAATTGGAAAAAAGGCATAGGCAAGCTAAAGAGTGGTGGAATGGCAGCTCATACATGCTTTTGCATGGAGAAAAGAGAGGAGGATGTGTAGGACAAAAAACAAGTCAACCTCACCTAGTCTAGCTTTTCCTTTTGCCTTAAAACACTGAAAAAGCAGGCAATAAAGCAGAAAAAGCAGAAGGGCACCTAGGAGGCCAGGAATAAAGCATATTTGATTCCTAAGGATTTCCCAAGAACTACATGAGTCAAATATGGCAAGTTTGACCTCTATGGATAGGCAAATAGCAACTTGCACAAGGTGGGACACATGAACTAGGCAAATAAGACAAAAATAAATGAATTAATGTCTAAGTGGGTAAACTATGGGTTGATTATTCTAAAACCCCCCCTTTAGCCTGAATTTATGAGTAATAT
This sequence comes from Pseudotsuga menziesii, assembly GCA_001517045.1. Classification (NCBI taxonomy): domain Eukaryota; kingdom Viridiplantae; phylum Streptophyta; class Pinopsida; order Pinales; family Pinaceae; genus Pseudotsuga; species Pseudotsuga menziesii. The sequence goes on along the minus strand of LPNX010515928.1, from coordinate 466,035 downwards.
ATCAAAAATATAGGGCCTAGCAACAAGGCCTAGTCACCCTTTACATACTGCATGTCCAAATAAACAAGGAAAGAGGCAAAACCAACTTGGGAAAATCCTCCCTTAAACATGGACTGTAAACAAAATTGTAGAATCTTGTCTTCACTCATGCTTTCATAGCATGATCAGCAATCCCTAGTAGTGATTTGATATTGCTGAAGGTCTTCTCACAAAATGCTTTGGTGAAGATATCAGCTACTTGTTCTGCAGATGAATAGAAGAGTAGGTGAATGGTGCCATCATGCACAAGTTCTCTGATGTAGTGCATATGGATCTCAATGTGTTTGGTTCTCTGCTTCTGAAATGGATCCTTGCAGATTCGAATGGTACTCTGGTTATCATAGTAGATGGTAGTTGAGTACTCAGGTTCGAAACCACACTCTCCAAGTAAACCCTGCAACGATAAACATTGATTTGCTGCATTAACAACTCCTCTGTACTCTGCTTTTGTAGATGAGAGTGCAATGGCACTCTGTTTCTTGCTTGAACAGATGATTTGCCCTTTTGCAAGCATGAACACATATCCTGAAGTGGACTTTCTATCTGTGCTATCACCTTCCCAATCACTGTCAGTAAATCCAATCAACTCAAGATCAGATTTTGCCTTATAGAAGATCCCATGTGTCCTTGTTCCCTGAACAAAGTTTAGGATCCTTTTGGCTGCTTTCCAATGGATCTCTTGAGGCTGATCCATGAATCTAGAAGCCACACTTACTGCATAACAAATATCAGGTCGATTATGTTTCAAATACAACAAACAGCCAATCAATTGCCTATACAGTGTATTGTTTACCATCGGTGAAGAATCAGCTTCTTCCAGCTTTACCCCTGAAAGGAAAGGAGTTTTGCTTGCTTTGCAATCCTTCATTTTGAATTTGTTCAGCAAGTCCAAGGAATATTTGGACTGGTGCACCTTGATTCCAGCTTTGATTTGAGAGATCTCAAGCCCCAAAAATTGACTTAAGAGCCCCAAATCTGTCATGGAGAAGGCTTGGTTCATAGCTCCTTTTAAGGAAGCAATCTCATCCTGTGAGCTTCCTGTAATGAGGAGGTCATCAACATATAACACAATGATCATTAATGAACCATTAAATAACTTCAAATAGACATTTGGATCTGATTTGCACCGAACAAAATTCAGTGATAGCAAGAAGCTATCAATCTTGGCATACCAAGCCCTAGGGGCTTGCTTTAGCCCATACAATCACTTTCTAAACCTGCACACAAGAGAAGGGTTAGTAGAAAAACCTTGAGGCTGCTACATATATATCTCCTCAGTGAGATCTCCATTCAGAAAGGAACATTTTACATCCATGTGATGTACCTCCCATTGCCTTGAGGCTGCAATGGCTAGAGCTAGCCTGATGGAGTCCATTTTTGCCACTGGGGCAAAGGTCTCATTGTAATCTATGCGATGAACCTGTGAGTAGCCCTTGGCTACCAATATGGCCTTGTACTTTAGTGGTGAACCATCAGCAGCAAATTTGGTCTTATAGACCCACTTACACTGTACTAGTTTTCTCCCTGGGGAAGATCCACTAGCTCCCATGTGTTGCTCTTCTGGAGTGAGCTGAACTCCTCCTTCATGGCTGTTTTCCATCTTGGATCTCTTGCTAATTCTTCATATGTTTGAGGATCAGAATCCACCATCAAATAGCATATTTTAGCAAACATAGGGTCCTTCATGCACAAACCACTCTCAAATTGAGATCTAGTCCTCCTTGGGTCATTGGGATCCCCAGCTAGCTCACCTGCTGCATGTAGTGACTTGGCTGTCCATTTTGGCCTTGTTGGGCTGTTAGGTTCTGCTATAAACTCATCTCCATCAGACAAATCAGAATCAGCATGTTCAACAAACCCTTTACTTACTTCTTAAGGTTCAGGTGGTGAAGAGGCTTCACCAACTTCCACTTCTGCAAGGGGTTCTTCTTCAAACTGAACACACCTTTCAATGAAGGATTTGTTTGTGCTCAAATTTATCAACTTGTACCCTTTTGAATCTTTAGAGTATCCAACAAAAAGACACTCTTTTCTTTGGGGCTGCAAATCCTTCCTCTTCTCTGTCGGGATTCTAGCCCATGCCTTTGAGCCAAAAATCCTGAAATAGGTCACATCTGGCTTGTGCCCACTCCATGCTTCGAAGGGAGTCATACCATCAAGCTGTTTGTGAGGCACCCTATTCTGGATATAGGCTGCACAGTTGATAGCTTTGACCCAGTACTTTGGTGGCAAAGTTTTGGCCTCCATCATGCATGTTGCCATCTCCTTCAGTGATATGTTCTTCCTCTCAGCAACACCATTTTGCTGTGGTGTGTAAGGGATAGAATGCTGCATCTGAATACTTGAATCTGCACAATAGTTAATAAACTCAGACTTGACATACTCACCACCATTGTCAGATCTGAGGGCCTTGAGTTTCCTTCCAGACTGGTTTTCAACCAAAGCCTTAAAGACTTTGAATAGGCCAAAAACTTCAGACTTGTGTTTCAGGAAGTGAACCCAGCAATACCTAGAAAAGTCATCAATGAAGGTCAATGCATATTCGGCCTGACTCGTAGACATATGAGGGAATGGACTAGCAACATAACTGTGGATTAGCTCGAGGGGTGCATAGGTTCTCTCATGACTAGCTCTCTCAAACTTATGCTCTGGGTGTTTTCCTAGGATACAACCTTGGCAGACTCCTTTGAAATTTTTTATCTTGGTCAACCTTATGACCATTTCTTTCTCACTAAGATCAGACAAATACTTGTAATTTAGATGGCCAAATATTTCATGCCACAGCTTGCTGGCTTCATTAGCATGAATGAGAAGAGCAGAGGGGTTTGAGTAAGGTAGGAAGTGTGAGAACATGTATACCTTTTGAGCATGATTCGCAACTCCTTTTGCAATGACTCTACCAGTTGAAATCTCTGTGATCTCAACTTCATCGGGGGAGAATATGACCTTCTTAGGAGACCCAGTGTGGGTCATCTGGTACACTGATAGGAGGTTGGAGGCGAGACCAGGGACATATAGCACATTGCTGAACTGACCATGATCAAGATTTATCCTTCCTTTTCCTTTGCTTTCAGTGAGAGAGTCATCTCCCAGTACAATAGATGGTCCTTTCGACATATCCAGTGAGGAGAAGGCCTCCTTAGTCGAAACCATGTGTCTTGAAGCTCCAGAATCTATGATAAAACTGGGTGATCTTGATGTGCCAGCAACTAGAGCATGAACTCTCTCTCTGTCATCGGAACTTGATCCTCCTTCTCTCTTCTTTGAGCTTTCTGGAAGGGAGATGCCATTCTTCTCCAGGAGACTGGTCAGCATGTCTATCCTCTTTTTCATACAAGAGATTTCAATGTGATTGCCCTTATTGCAGTATGCGCACTTGTTCATTTCACCTTTGTTCTTCTTCTTCTAGTTATTCTTCTTGGGACCTTGTTGATCCTCCGTAGACTGTTTCTTGTCTCTCTTTTGCTCAAGTGGCTTTTTAGCTTTCTTTTTGCTTTTTGAATCCACCCTCAAATCTCTAGCAATCAAAGCTTGATCTTTGGATGGTTTGATGGTGCCCATCATCACCAGCTTGTCCTGTTCTTGTGTGAGAGATTCCATGAAATCTGCAAGGCTAGGCATCTTCCAGGTTCGAGTTGTCAGTTTTGTGGCATAGAAGGTAAAAAAAAACACTGAATAATCAGGACCCAGCTTCGAAAAAATGGCCAGTACGAGCTGATCATATTTATTTTCAATACCACACTGTTTCAGCTGCAAAACTAGTGCTTTGAACTTGGAGAAATATAGCTACAGGGATTCAAAGCTTGTTGGACTCAGAGAAATCAGCTCATTCTCGATTTGATGTCCCCTCATCTCATCTATCTTTCCAAAAAGATCAGTAAGCCTCTCCCATACTTCATTCGGTGATGTCAATCCGTCGAGATGGAAAAGGAGGTCTCTGGAAATACTCAGGCACAGGAGGCCATAAGCCTCATCCCTCCTGTTGTGCCATTTTATCTTCTCTACAGCTACATTGGGCTCTGCTTCTGTTGCCATAGTCACCCTGTAGAGGCCTTTCTCTCTCAACAGTATCTCCATCTCTGCTTTCCATTCAAAGAAATTGAAAGGAGTCAAGAAAGTTTCCTGTGATTGATCCATAGCTCTAGAAAATCTGTCCCGGCTGTCAGTAGAAGGCTCCCAGTGTTGATGTCGAACCTGCAAAATTTTTTTTAAAGGAGAGAAACAACCTACAATGGCTCTGATACCATGTGGAAATTAAGGCCAACAATAGATTAATTTTACTCACAACAATTATCAATTGATCATGCAAAATTGCTCACAAAAGAGACTGAAAATGGAACTGTAACACTAAACTGTATTATGTAAGTGTACAATAGCCAACCCTATAATAACATAGGATGCTGAATAAATAGAATACATCAGGAAATCGAATGCATGAGGAAGCATCCAAATCTAGCATAAAGCAGGCTTACCAAAAATAAGCAAATCCCCCATAGGTGTAAAAAGTTGATCCCAAATCTGTCATGGAGCTCACGAATTGGTAAAAGGGAATAGGAAAGCTAAAGAGTGGTGGAATGGAAGCTCATACATGCTTTTTCATGGAGAAAAGAGAGGAGGATGTGTAGGACAAAAAATAAGTCAACCTCACCTAATCTAGCTTTTCCTTTTTCCTTAAAACACTGAAAAAGCAGGCATCAAAGCAGAAAAAGTAGAAGGGCACCTAGGAGGCTGGGAATAAAGTATATTTGATTCCTAAGGCTTTCCCAATCCCTACATGAGTCAAATATGGCAAGTTTGACCTCTATGGATAGGCAAATAACAACTTGAACAAGGTGAGACACATGAACTAGGCAAATAAGACAAAAATAAATGAATTAATGTCTAAGTGGGTAAACTATGGGTTGATTATTCTAACAGATTTTTTTTTTTTTGAAGGGAAATTTTAACTTTACAATTCTAGGAAGGGCTAGAACCCTTTGGAAGGGCTCGAAAGGGTTCAATTTTGAACGCTGCTTGCCACTCCTTCATTCCTGCTTAATTCCAAAGAGGAACTTTCACATACCAAGCGAGTGTTTTATATGAATTTAAGTGGCCTGTATAATCATATTTTCAATGAATTTCAAAGTAGATATCAAGAACTCAAGTCCTTTCCATGGATTTGTAAACTAAAACATTAGTTTTTTTGGGGGGGTGTAAATATAATTATTGTTGTTCTATGATAATAAAAATAATAATATTCATGGATTTGTAAATGAAAAAATTAATTTTTTTTTGGGTGTAAATATAATTATTGTTGTTCTATGATAATAAAAATAATAATAATGAATTTAAAGTTCCTAGTAATTAATTAGGTTTAAATTTATGTTAATCGTTCTAGCAGCTTATGATTTAGAGTCTGAAACTTATCTCCGAATCACTTGAGGTGTTGATCTCTTGAGAATAATCTATGGTTTTGATTAGGTAGACCTATTTTGCTAAAGGGATTTTTTGTGTACTTCCATTCCATTTGTGTTGAAGTTATTTCCTCATTTTCAAGAAATAATAATAATCTATTTTTAATATCACAGTCAAGTGAGACACCAAGTTTGTTGTATGAGATCCCCTTATTTGTGGGACAAGGAACCTCCTCTGTGCAACTATTTAACAGTTGAAGACTACATAGGTGTACATACCCTACCCCCTTCCGAATTTGAACATGTGACCTCCTAGGAGGAAACACATGACGTTCTTAAACATTAGACCCACTCAAGCTATTACTCTAACAACTAAAGTTGGGGCTTAAAGATTGATATATTCATTCATGATATTTAACTTTTCTATTTTTTTAATAAATATTGTGGGGAAATCCATTGGATGTGTCCCCCCATTGATGAATGGCATCCCTAATAAACTTATCGACATAGATTAGTGTGACTATTAAACCAAAAGGATTCAACTTACCAACACATAACTAGACAAATGCCCAACAACATTGATGACAACCAGTTGAACTAATTTTGAGTGTACATGTTGACAACAATATTGCACTCAGAGAAGAGGCTTGATGCCAGCAAACACATCCACTAACATCTGGAGTTGTAGAGACCTCACTGGATGTCTCTAGTTGTGCACATCGTGAATCGGGAGGGTGGTGATGTCAGATGCAAAATTTACCTCACCAATAATGCATAAAGGAGGTTTAACTTGATAGTGATAAGGAGAGGTCATCACTGCATTATACAAATCATATTCTATGAGGTGAGGATTGTTAGAGATCGAGGAATTGAAATATTTACCTGAAACTTTGAGATGGGGTTGGGCTTCTACCTTTATTTGCATATGGATCTGAGACTGGTTCTGGGTCAGCACCCCAGTTTAATTATAATTGAGTCTTTGATTGGTTAAAATATTGTTATTGGTGCTTGCATCGGTTCAATTAATATTGGATCAACTGCTAAGACATTTAAAGGAATTGATCCTAGTGAAGCTACGCCGATTGATGCAGCTAGTTCGATGGTCACAAATCATGATAGTTATATTGAAGTTAGAAAAACACCTCAGTAGGGGACTTGGGACTCTTACATTGAAGGATCAACAACTAGCTATGATGCTTCTAGGTATCGATATGGTACTAGTTCTAGTACTTAATTCGTAGCTGTAGGAACCTAATTTCCTTTGGCACACGCTTAACGGTTTTCTTCAATGGTACAGCAGGAATAAAGATGGTCAAGAGAAAATTCATTCAATTTCTTTGTTGGATCTCTGAAGATAGAGGTGCATGGCACCAATATTACTATTAAAAGGTAGACAATTTACAAAATTTACTAAATTGTAACACTTCATTGTCACAATTGCAATTTTCCATGACACAATTAAAAATGACTAATTCATATTCTTCTAGTTAGTCATTTTTTATGTTGTGACTAAATTAGTTGTTTATGTTAGTCATTTTTAACTCTGTCACTTATTGTCTAGTCATATTTGTTAACTGGTGACTAACTTAGTCGTTTATAGTTGAGTCAATCAAAATTGATCATATTTAGTAGTAAATCACTTGAAAAACCTATGGTGACTAGAATTTTTAGTCACATAGTAGCTAATTCCTCATTTTGTACTAGTGTAGGCCAATTTGACCAAAAGAGTGTGTATGATGGTAAATGTCTCCAACACCCCCCCTTAAGCTATACTCAGGAAGAGTTAGAAAACATAGATGCATAAAATGCTAGGGCCCTGGCAACTAAGGCCATAGGTCACCCTGTACAATAAAGTAACTGCTTAATATAAGCAAGGAAACGGGAAAAACCTCATGGGAAAAATACCCCCCCTCAAACTAAGCAGTAAATCAAGAATTGGTTCTTCTATGCAGCAGCATCCTGAGACTGTGCATGTGAACCTGTGAATCCAAACTAAATGAATATATCTGGAGGAATCTTCCACTTTGGAAGAAGAACAATGCACTCAACTGAATCATAAATATAAACAGCTGCACGGTGAAAACTGGACCCATGTAGAGCAACTGAAATCATCTAAAGAGAGAGCAAAGGTTCTTGAGGATTTGAACCATGTGTGGAACACTCAAGAAACTGATATGTTGCAGACTTGAACAGAAAACCATGAGTGGTAAAATCAGCCCCAAATCTTAGGAGCAAGTGTCCATGCGGATGCAGAATGTCTTCCTCTTTACTAGTTCTGTGAGGAGATGAGCTTGTGACCAAAGGTAGAGAATCCCTGGGACTCTGGAGAGTGAATGCTTGAGCTCCATAATATGATATAGATTCTGAAATAGCTAATGAATCACAAAATAAAATATCATCAAACTCATAAGAGGAAACTAACACCAAATCCCCATAAGCAAATTTGAAGAAGAACTACGGTACTTGATTTTTCACACCGGAATTGGTGAGAGAAACTACAAGCATGACTGAAAGCTCTTGGATTTTAGAATATGAACAAAATAATATCATATAAGATTATAAATCAGATCTAAATAAGTTCATAACAGATCCAAAACTATTAAATGAAATCAAATCCCCAGCAGCAGTTTTGAAGGAGACTTGCGGTACTTGTTTCTTCACACTGTTGATGAGAACAGCTACAAGCAGTACTGAAGGTTTATGAAACTGAAATTTTGAACCAAGAAATATCAGATCATATCGAAATAAGATCAGATCAGATCCAATAAGGTTCATATCAGATCCAAAAGTATGGTCAACCGAGACGGTAGATGCACAGTTTTCTTCTTCTTTAAAATTCTGAATTTTGGTGCATGCAATCCTGCAGGAATTTGCTGGAAGATCTAGATCATGGGGAGCAAATGTGTCACTCTTATAATCTGATATTTTTTCCAAAATATCCAAGGTATTACATATTTGCACACCAGCAGCAACATTAGAGGAAGAAAATTCAAATTTCTCCTCACTTTCGAAAGCAATTACTGGTAAATTTTGCATAGAATTCAAAGGAAAATCACAAGTGAATGTTTGCATGGAAGTGCAGCAGCATTTTTCTTCAATATCAGAGATTCAAATGTCTTCTTCCATTTCATCAATATGAGAATATGAGATATCAGAGATCTCATGAACTTCCGGAGCATCAGGAGAAGGAGTCACTTCATGGAGACTTTCTTCAATTCGAATTGAATGTGTAGAAGATTCTGCTTCATCTTCATCTTGAACAACTTCATCAGAGAGAGTAGAGGCTAAGAATTTTGAGTAAATAACTCTTGTGGTGATGGCCATGATCTCCAAAGTACTATTATGATCCTCATTGTACTTGCCATAGGTTCTGTCCAATTTTGTCCAAAGATCCTTTGGGTATTCAATAGAACCAACAAAAAAGTACAAGCTATCAGAAAGGGCCAGACATATTGCTCCAAAAGCTCTGTCACTATCATTTAGCCAGTCATTCTCATTCTCATAAGTCTCTCTTCCAATTCCAATAGACACCTCATAGAGACCTCGTCTCTTGAGATATGCAATCATCTTCAACTTCCATTCCGAATAGTTTGTGAATGGGGTGAGAGGAGGGATTGATGAGTCCATTTGAAGTTGCACCTGATAAAACCTGCAAATCAAAACAAAAAAGGCACCATAAGGTCAGACATCCTGCACATTTAGGCTTTCATCACACCTAGCATAGTCAATCAAGCAAGCTTGATTAACAAGTTCTTTACTTGGGGTATTAAGTGGTAAGCCTTGGCTTCTGGTGCAGGGCTGTATTTCTGAGCTATTGCTCACTTCTCATGGATAAATCTGTCAAAAATATTTTTCTTGAGAGATTGTTCTTCATCCCGCCGCATGCTTTGATACCATATTAATTCTTTCACTTAATCTAGGAACTAGGAATCAAAATCATCAAAGAATTATTAACAAATACTCATGAATTGGAAATAACTGAAATACCAAATAGGTTTCCTCTCTGTATATTATATAAACAATAAAGGATTACAATTTCTATGCATAGCAATAGCTTAAATCCATGAAGAATTCGAATACCTAAGCCTGACAATTCGAATTCAGTGAGTGAGTCTAGCTTAACTGACTCTTTGCCATGCAATCTCACTCAGTTAACCACTTGAACAAAACCCTAATTGACTCACCAAACCCTAACTGAAGTTGGAGTGCAATAAATGACTGAATCTCAACTGAAAGAGATCAAACACATGTCATAGCAATCCAATCATCAAGTGCTAGTACTGCATGACTCCAATAAACCCTGATGAGGTTAACTGAAGCTGAACTGACCATCAGAAGTTGGTGAAGGCGCCTTGTTCACTCTAGTTCATTAAAATAATAATAAATAATCATTAAATAATATATTTAATTAATGGAGGCACCTTAACTGACTGTAACTGATTGGTTGAACTGAAAGTAACCACCAGTTAGCAATTAGGTGCATGAATGTCACACAGATCACCCCTGGAGTGCTCCAGTTAGCCTCCTTGACTGTAGGTAGGCATGGGAGTGACTGGGATGATGGCAATTAATGCTCCACTGATGTCAATTAAACTTAGGATAGTGGTTTAACTAGGCCAATTTGACCAAAAGAGTGTGTATGATGGTAAATGTCTCCAACAAGTCCTTGACCTTTAATTATCGTCGAGTGTTTAATCTCTAAGTCATATTCTCGAAGAGCTATCATCCAAGGTGCCCTCTTTTCACCTAAGTCTTTCTGTACTAACAAGTTTCTGACTAAGGAATAAGGGACAATTATTTTCGTTTTAGATTTCAGTAAATATGGACGAAAATGTTTAACAGCTTCAAAAACAGCAAAGGATTGCTTATCGACTTCATGATAATTAAGTTCAGCACCTTTGAAATTTGAACTCATGAAGGAGATTGGGACTTCGTTATTCTATTGATTTAATTGGTTTAAAACTACTGCATATGAAATATCAGAAGCAAAAGTATACAATATGAAATCTTTATTAAAATATGGACTTAGAAGGCTAGGAGCTTCTGAAATGGCTTCTAAAATTTTCTGAAATGATTCTTTTTCAGCTTGTCCCCAATTAAAAATAGTATCTTTCTTAATCATTTTCTGCAAAGGACAAATGATTTCGGAGAAACTGGGAATGAATCTCCTAACAAAATTTATTTTGTCGAGAAATGACTGCATTGCTTTCTTGCTAGAAGGGTATGTTATTTTGGAAATGGCTTGGGTTCTTTCAGGATCAATCATGATTCCGTGCTTTGAAACCACACAACCTAATAATATACCTTCTGAAACAACAAATATTGTTTTTTTAGGATTTAAGGATATTCCAAATTTTCTACATCGTTCAAATACTTTTCTAAGATGATTAAGATGATCAGGTCGATGTTTAGAATATAAAGTAACGCCATCCAAATAGATGACGACTGAATGGTTAATTAAGCCTCTAAAAGCAATATCCATTGCTCTTTGAAAGGTTGCTCCCGCATTGATTAACCCAAAGGGAATCTTACGATAGGCATATGTTCCCCATGGAGTTCTAAAAGCAGTTTTCAATTGATCATCTGGGGAAATTAATATTTGGTTGTACCCTGAGAAACCATCAAGAAGTGATAGTATCTCAGCCCCAGACACCTTTTGAAGAATTTGTTCCATGGGAGGAACAGGATAATTATCCTTTTCAGAAGACTTATTCATATTTCTAAAATATACACATAATCTAATATCCCTGTTTTTCTTCCTAATTGGAACTAAGTTTGCCACCCATTGAGTATGCCTAATGGGGAAAATGATCTTGGCAGCTAACAATTTATTCAGTTCCTTTTTGATTGTTGGTTCTAATGACGGGTGATATTTCCTTAACTTCTGTTGAAAAGGTTTTGAATCCTGTTTAATTGGAATTATATGTTGCATGACTTGTGTGTTGAAGGTTTTCAGGTCATCATATGTCCAAGCAAAGACATCTTTAAATTCCTTAAACAATTTTATAAAAGCTATTTTTTCTACAGGATTGCAATCTATTCCAAGATTTATAGTTTGAGGATTTAGTTATGTTCCTAAATTTATGGTTTCATACCTCATTCGAGAGTTGTTAGTTTTACAATTAGGAATAGACCTAAATTTATCCTGGAGATCAAAGAAATTTTCTAATCTTAGTACTGAATTAGGGACTGGTTTTACCTGTTCGAAAGCTTTCTCAACTGAACAAAAATCATTTATTACTGAAAAATCCCGCATATTTTCGTCATGAGTGACTTCATCAATTGCTGAATATTTAAAGGTATCCTCGTTCATCAAAAAATTCAGTACCTACACACTATTGTCAAATACATGCCAGTTAAAGATATTATCAGGTATGGAAGGCCTAAAAATCAATTCAACAGAAAAAAAATCTGGTGTAAGATTTTCTGACGGAATTAACTTTGATGCTACATTTGCCAACAAATCTGCTTCTTGATTTTGACTTCTAGGAACATAATTAATGTTAAATGCATCAAAATGTGAGATAAGGTTCCATACCTCTCTTTGGTAACTCTGTAAATGTTCAGATAAACAGTGAATGGAGTTACGAACCTGTCTGACAATGATCTCGGAATCGCCGTATACAATTAATTCTTTGATGCCCAAATCAATTGCTTTTTTCAAACCTTGTATTAAAGCCTCATATTCCACCATATTATTGGTTGAATTAAATTCCATCCTACAAGCTATACATGTTTTATTTCCCTAAGGGTCCACTAGTAGGCAACTAGCTCCTGCTCCTTCTTTAGATTTCGCACCATCAAAATATAAAGCCCAGATAGAACTATGCACAATCACTTTGGTTTCTATAATATTCACAATATTTAAATTATCTACATCCTTAATGGTTTCCTTGAATGAAGAGTTAGGAGAAACAGATGTCACATTACTAATTTCAGATTGCTGTTTGTTTTCAGAAAGGGCAGAATTTTCAGCTTTGAAATTACCAAATCCTAATTCATACATGTAATTCCCCATAATACAATCTGAAAATAAAACAGGTTCACTAGGATCATGCAGTTCTGTGACAGTATGTTTCATATATCTTTCTCTATTTATCTTTATCTGATTTGACTTTTCGTTCTTAGGTAACCATAATGTTGACCAGTCAGTGGCAAAGAAACCGTTCAGCTGTTGAGACCAATCCCTACTTAAAAACAACCCATATGCATCTGGAATATCTGCAACAACAATATCTATAATTTGATAAACCGACGAGTTACAAGCAATCCGGACTAAGACATCTTTCATTTCTCCCACAATCTTTACATTTGTCCTATCCAATTGAGTTATTTGAGAATTAGATGGAACATATTTCCCATTCAATTTCTTGCATATTGATAAAGGCATCACATTGGAGGATGCTCCGGAATCTACCATGCAGTTATGAACATTCCTATTGAACATTTCAAAGGTAAGTAAGAATGGAGGTGTGGTTGATTTCGAATTCTTACCTATCAGTGAAGCTTTGTCAGCTGTTGCTTTTCCTTTTTCAGTTGCTGTTGAATCATTATTAGAACTGTTTGTAGCAACATTTTGTTTTGCATTAGGAATAATTGAACTCACTGCGGGATTTATAACATGACTATTAGGCATTGGGTAGATTTGAAGAAGATCGTACATACTAATGTTTGCATGATTCTTCTTTAAATATTCAATTATATCATATTGTAAATCTAATCTTGGAGCATTTTGAATAGTGTGGGTACCTTTGGTTGTTTGGACTTGTTTTCCAGATTGAGTCTGTTTGTTTGGTTGTGAATTATTATTGTCATTATTTGTAGTAGAACTTGATGAAGCTCCAGGGGTATTTGCAAATGTTCTACTACAAGTATTATAGGCATGTTGTCCTGTAGGAGGACTTTTATTCTCATGTTCTTTCACAAGACTGTCCTAGAAATGACCGTTAACTTGTTGAGGTTCCTCTGATTCTTCATCATTTTCTGATTCCTCTTCTTCTTCGTTTTCAGTTATTTCTTGACTAGAAGGAGTTTCAGACAAAGATAAAACCGCTCGAATTGTATTAAAAATCTCTTCATTTGCTGCTATGTCAGGTGGAGTATTTTTTTATTTGTATTCGGGTTTTGTCTAAACTTGTTTCTGAAATATCCTCTAGAAGGAGAAGCTTCAGAATTGTTTTTTTTAACCCTACAACTTCATTGGTTAATGTTCGAATAGCATTTTGCAGCTATTCTATGTCAAATGCTTTGTCTTTTTCTGAATTGAGTTTTTCGGTCTTCCTACAAGGAAAAGATTCAGATTTCCCACTTCTATGTGGTTCATAGGACATAGAATCCTTCCCGACTTTAATGGCTTCCTCAAAAATTTCTACTAAAGTTGTTTTCCCAGCTCTCTTAACGAACATCGCATAATATTTCGGTAAGGCTGACGTATAATTTTCAATAATTATGTCCTCAGGAGGTTGAGAGGCGATTGGGATTTTGTTTTTTAATGTCAGAAACCTTTGATTCTTTCTTTAGGCTCCATTTTAATCCTAGATAACTCTAGGGATAAAAGAGCGGGTGTTTTATCTTCCCCGAATTTATCTAGAAAGGCTTTATTAAATCCCCCCCAGTTTGTGATTGATCCCTGTACTAACAAAAAATACTAGGTAGAAGCTCTTCCTTCAAAAGTTAGAGGAAACAATTGACAAATTACATCTTCATGCTGAACGTTCAAGGTTTGAACAGCCAACATGAATTTGTCAACATGCACCTTTGTAGGTTCTTTGTCATCTCGATTAAACATAGGGAGGAGTTTATCTGAGTGTTTAGGAAAAGGATGCTGTATACTAGGGACTGCTACAGCAGCTGTTCTTAGCCAAGGGAGTTGTGGATTTGGTGGAGGATTGCCTCCTCCTCCTACAGGTAAATTTCCTGCCATTGGACTTCTTTCGGAACTTGAAGAACTTCCTGAATTGGATGGTCTTGGACTATCACGTGGTGATTCAGGAGGAGAAGGTGGCTGATCAAAACCGCCTCCTACAATTAGTCTTCTAGCAGTATTGGTTTGAGTAGTCTGCCTTTGATGTCTTTCAACCTGATGATGGGGTGTACTATTAGCTATTTCCAAATTTTGCGTAACTATGGTCAATTGTGGATTATGTCATTGCTGTCTAGGTAGACCATAATCTATTGGAGATATACCAAGCTGATTAGTGTATGCTCGTGTAATAATATGTCTTGATTCTTCTAAAGTTTGAGTGCTTTGTGCAGGAGTAAAGGGTGAGGTGATAGGATCACACTCGAGAATGTTTCTAACAGTTTCTAAAAATGGTGATCTACTGACTTTTGGAAGTTGTTGGCTGGTTGGAAATGTTTCATTAGTTTCACCTGCCATTACTGATTAACAGGCCCTCCTTCTAGCGCCATTTGTTGGCCTGTTTTTATGACCTGGGCCAATAAGGAGGTTATGCCCACATAATCAGCTTAAAGCAGCGTCTAGTGTGTTTGGAATAGCAAAACCTCGCAGGTTATGGTCCTGCTACCAGCTGATTTTTCTCTTAAGGAGAAATGAAAATCAGCAAAATCTAACCTATCCTAATGTTATTTCTACTTAAATGAATCCTATAATTAGTTTCAACTATCTAAACTGTCCTATAATTGCTTTCTTAAGGAAAGACTCCAATTTTTGAAGAGTTTTCTGAATATAAAGATTATTAAAATTATACTAAAAATTATATAAATGATTTAACAGCTGTTAACTGAAAGATACTAAAATAAAACTTAATCTGAACTATTTTAACTATTCTATCTATCCTATCTCAGCTGAGAGCGTTTTTAAATACTATATTAATTATTAATTAAATAGATGATGGACAGAAGATAAAGTGCATGATCTAAATAGAAATATTTAAGTCATACATAAGAAATCCTTCTGTTACAAAACCATTTAACAGAGAAACTGAAAACAAATAATTATTTCAATTTTCTGACATTAATTAATAATTAATGATCAATATAGCTATTTGAATCAAAGATGATGTCTAATGTAAAATCACTGTAAAAATACAAATGATATTTTTATAACAGACATAAGTGTATACCCTTATAGCTTAAATTTAAAGTAAAAATACTAATAAATTCAGTCACAAAGATATATTAATTCAAATGCAATATTGAGCTGACAAAGTGAAAATTGTAATTAAACACAAGTATAACAAAGCATACTGTATTAATATTAATGTAGAAGATAATATACTGAGATACCAAGTATATCCAAAAACAAAATACCAGTAATGATATCAATCTGTAGATGTCCAGTTGTATCCCACATCCAAAGATCCAACTTCAGTAATGAAATAAAACTAGTAAAAAAATATATCTCAAGTATTTCTCTCCTCAATTACTCCCCCCTGAGTTCATCAAAATTCCTAACTTATATAATACTATGATTTAGTTTTCCCCATCAATGCGACATGCAACATTATAGGGTTCCTATAACTATAAAAGAGAAACAAATCTCTTTTATCAAACACCTGTCACTATAACAAAAAAATGACTAGCCTGAATGTTTGCTGGTTTAAAGGTACTTGGTAAATTCGTGGCCATTGTTGAAACTCCAGCCTTAAATAAACAGCCACGTCTTCCAACCAACATATTGAAATCATCCTGTAACTGTGGAGAAGAATGATGGCATATCCACTTGCGTTTAAACAAACAAAGCATCTCATTAAACATCAATTAGAACAGATATAACAAAATAAACTAAAATTTAAATGTATGCCTCTAAAATCTGTGATTTTATAGACATGCATAACAAAATATTTTATTACCTATTCGACAGCGAATCAACGCATGAGAATAATCATCAAGTTTTACTTTGAAGATCGACTACTCTCCTAGCTTCAACTAATTTAGCTTTAAGCCTAATAATATTTAACTTTTGTTTTTCAATTTGTTCAAGTAGATGCTGGTTCGTACCTATTATTGACTTTTTGGCCCTTTTATACTGGTTCTTTTTGTTATTCATCTCTTTCCACCTACTAATCCATCTCAACAACTCATCTCTGAATGTCCTATTTTCTTCTTCTATTAATGCTGCATTAGATTGACATAGTTTTAGTTCAACTTTTAATTCCGTAATCTTGGTCTGGTATGCCTTGTCCAGAACTTGCTGCAGAGTTTCTTCTTCATTTTCGTGACTTGAATTGGCTGCCTGAGGAGGAGTAGGGTTGTCAATGTTTTGATCAGATGACTGAGGACTTATAAAAGATGGTTCAGGGTCAGAAATGCAAGTGTCTATGCATGATGGAGCGACCTCGGCCTTACCCAATTTTGCACCACTATATTTCATAAAGGTGGGATTATTTACATGAATAGTATCAGGGACCGACGATGGAACGTCGTCCTCAATATGGATGACAGCAGGATGAGTATCTTGTTGTTTAGCCATAGGAACCGAAATTGTAGGGACATGGTTCATACTTCTAGTAACCCTCCTTGAACACACAATATTGTCTGACTCAAACCCTCCTTTATCGCAACATACTTGAGCTAGATGATCTAGTTTACACATAGAATCTTTTCCACGTTTACGAGGACTAACTGGCTCGGATATATTTTTACAATCAGCAGTGTTAATATCTTTGCTATCAGTTAACTTATCCTCTGTTTTTGTAGGAGTACTATAACTTTTATCAGGAGAGGATCGATTTAAAGCTGCTTTAGAGCGACAGGGAACTGTATTACCAACATCCTCATTACTGATATCAGTATCTATGGGTATATTGGCTTCCTCAAGCCCTTTACCCTCTGATTCAGTCTCAGGAGCATTAATGATCTCAGGCTTAGTAGCAGCCTTCCGTTTCCTACGGGTTTTTGGAGAGGGGTTCGACCAATATTGGGTCGGCCCCAAATCACACTCAGTTAAAATTTCATGCCATGACTTGCCATTCAAAGACAATTGATGCTACACTATCATTTTAACTAATCCATGGTGAAAAAGACTTCTATTAGGGTTATCAAAATTTTGAACTGCATGCGACATCTTTTTCAAACTTTGCCACAGATAAAATGGTAGATTAAGCCTACAACCCTTTAATGCTAAGAGGAGTCTTAGATGATAGTAGTGCAAGTGAGAAAAACGTCCATCACAGGACACATACATGACCAAAATTTCATAGCAGGCTTGCCATTCATGCTTTAGGAACTTGACAGAGACCCCGATATTCAGTTTTGCATTATCTGGTAATGGCAGCAACAAGGATAAGCACTTCTTTTTATTAACCTTACCACCTTTGAACCAACGTTCCCCAATTTGTGGGAGCTTTGTCGCCTCTGCGATTTTGTCTTCGTTAATAACGAAATTAAAACCCCCTATCTGCACAACATTGTCTTTTAAATTCATGGAAAATAGTTTGGTCACTGCTACGTTATGGCCATCAAAACACTTAAAGAACTGCCCCCAGCCAACTTTCTCAAATAGAAAGGCGACCTTCTCATCTGCTTCTACGAGCTCTGAACCTGAGATTTCGAAATGGTTAAATGGAGCCATAACCTCCGCAACACTATCTTGGTTTCGATATGGACTGAATGGCGATGTGAAGAGGGAGGGGATAGGTTCCAAGTGTATGACATGATGTGCAAACTTCACATGCTTCGAAACTGATAGATATGAGGTCTCTGTACTTGGCCATTTTTAGCCGAACCTTAGAAATGATGAGTGCTATAGCCAACGTTCTGTTATGATAGATGCATGCTTAACCATGACTTAGCCACGACTATCAGTAAAATTTAACGAAATCGACATACCAGGGATCGTTTGATTGATGGATCGTAAACCAAAATATTGATTACACACAGTGGTCATAATGAGCACGTACATCGTTACGAAGTGGAATGAATATCAACATTAAATCCTGATGATACAAATCATCAATATATTCACAGCTGTTAGTTAATTATAATGTGTAAGCCACATCTCCATGCCAACACAGCGTTTTAAGTAGCAGGCATTATTAATTTGACAGATGGATCTTGTAAACTCTGTCAATGAATGGTCTTCTCCAGTTTTAGCATGAAAAGGTGGTAGCATTCAAGGCGATATAGGAATGAAATCATAAACCCTAATGTTTAGCATGTCAACTAGCTAATGACTTGATTTAATATTTATATCATGTGTATACATAAAATTTCATAGATTTAGTTTTTAAATATTTCCAAAATCCCATTGATTAATATCCGAAATTAAATTTGATAGGATACTAAGTGATAAAACCATAATACATGAAAAGTCCCATATGATAGTCATTTATTTACTAACTACGTATATACAATTTTTACAAAGTCATGGTAAGGCACTTCATGAAATATGAACTTTAGGTTTAAATAAGAGTTTTGATTTGATAAGTCACCTTTAGTTCTAGGATTTTATATGAAGCTTAAAATAAACTCGAAATGTGTTTTATTGATTTCCTTTTGTCATACTATCCTTTCAAGTTTCTTAAATCATAAATAATCATATAACTTTAACTTAATGATCAAATTGATTAAATAAAAATTTATGAAACTGACTTATTTAACTGACAGATACTAATTGCCAAGTTTATAAACATGTTTTCATCAACTTCTAACATGTCATTTACTTTTCTTCAATTGAGAGTACCTTCAAAATCAAAGATTCTAAAGGTGCTCTTTTATAATTTTTATTGGTAAACCATAAAATGAGCTGATCTGCCTTCATCTTAATGAGAAATGAAGGGGTTGTTGCTGACTGCCAACAAGACTGTAGAGAAGACCAACAAGTTTCTTTTACATATAGGATGCTACCATGTAAATATTGAGAATATGATAAATGTTACCTAATTGAATATGGGTCAACAATCTTGAGAGACTCCATTGTTGTGTTTGATGTAGTTCATCTTGGAACAAGGTGTTGTCCAATAGTGTACAAATTCCACCAAACGCCCCTCTTGAGCTGATTGTATTGCCTTGACAACATGGCCAATGAATTTTGCCAATTTTTATTATGTATGTTGTATCGAGGTTGGTCTCCTAAAGGTGGAGGATAGTTGGTTTTTCCTAGAGATGGAGGATAAATTCTGAGTGCCATTGACTACCATATAAACAATAAATTATGTCTTTTATCTTGTCCTGCTAACACAGTCAAAAGGTAGAAATTTGGTTCTAAAAATGTAGTAAGTTTTCTAATAAAGTTTATTTCTGATGTTCCTAGTCCTTAGTAGGACTCCCTTGATCAGCATAGCAGAGGATGCCCACTACACTCTTCTAACTAAACTACACCCCTTTGACTGCTATAACTACAACTAATTCAAGAATCCTACTTAAAGATAGAGATGTCTTACCTTTGATATGGTAAATCGAAATCATGATGGTTAGTAAGAACCAACCATAATTCTTTCATATGCTTTAAATGTACAGAATTGAAGTCAAAAGAATTGTGCTTTACGGCATATAGAGCCACTAATTTCAGTATAATTAAGATGCCAGTGTAAATTTTTTCCCTCGTTCCTTCAAGTTTGGTGTATTTATTTGATGGGTTGGATTTTAAGTATTTTCTGAAAAGAAGATTCAATTGGTGGATCATTTGGCTAGCATGAGATTTGCAGAATTTTTGTCCCCAATTTTAGAGGGTTCCCATTATCAATGGCTTGCATGCAACCAAAACTTCATATAATTTTCCAGGAAGAGTTGAATCTATGATTGATATCAATTCTTACCAGTCGGGAAATATCTGTTTTAACTTGAAGAGCCACATTTCTAGTTTCTAGAGCACCCATCAGTGTTTTCCATGTAGAAACAAATGGATAGGCCCTGGGGAAGTGAAACACTTCAAATATTTAAGAGTACTGTGAAGAACTGATAAAAATGCCCAGAGCTAGAGGAATAAATTGCATGTCATTGTTGAAGAGGTGTGTCCTTTAACTGGGCAGAAAGAACTTGAGAGAACTAGTAACCTCTGCAAGAACTGAGACTGCATTTTTAGATTGCCTTATCTTGGAAAAGGGGATGTCAAAGGATCAAAGCTTGTCTTCTAGGAGAATAAACCCTTGATGATGATTCCCATCCTCTCCATCTTCCACCAGCACCAAGACTTCTTCAGCAACTTCAATTTTTGCTTTGAAATCCTATCTGCTTGCATGTTGTGTTCCCTATAGACATGGATGAAAGGTAAAATATGGAATCTACCCATCAAAAGATTGATTTGATCAAGAACTGGTTGTAGGAGATTGATCTGATGTTTGGTGTAGTCATGTTGTATGCTTGTATCTTGTTACCTTTGTTTGCTAGAAGTAGTGGATAGAAAATTGTAATCAGATGGGTTCTTGTTTGTCGTGTAGTGGTTAGAGTGAGAAATATCTAATAGTGCCAAGCATATCTACTTAAAGAAGCAAAAGAAAGTGGATAAAGAGATTTGAGACTTCCTGAAGAGACAAAATCATCCTTTGATATTGCAGGAGATGAAGTACCCCTCTAGCTTGGTTTCGTAAAGATGGAAAAGTTGGAAAATTATTTGTTTTGTAGAGCAAGCATTCAGTGCTAAAGTGTGTAGGTTGTCGAACAATAAGGTCGTATCTATCTTCTCCACATCAATCATCCAAGTAGTAGTAGGGTTTCCAATGCCACAAAACCCTAGTCTTCTTATCTCACAAGTACCGAAAGAACAAGTGCTCCCTTTGCTTCTCTATGGTTTCTCCGAAATCCTAGCTTCCATTGTCTTCTTAGGGAAAACCCCAACCCTAATGCCTTGCTTGCATCAACACAAGATCCCTAGCGCTCTAGTCAAGAGAGCAATGTACAATGATGAAGTATAATTAAAAGAGACAAGATCTCTCAATTTTTCACATATCTAACATGATTATGAGATGAATGAATGAAAATACACTCCTCCCAAGGCCAACAATAACCAAGTGGACCTTGTCCAAAACAAGCAACCTAACTTGATGATAGATAGGCCCACATGTGAAGCACTGTAAAAACTTTCAATGGAAAGGAATCTTGCTTGGAGAGCTTGTTTATCAATACCAAGCAAACATGATGGAAAACCATAGAATGTCATTAATAACAAATGTGTTCAATAAATGTGTGAATTATTTCAATGTTATACAAAATTACAAATGTCAAATGATGTTTATTAGCATAATTCCATATTTTGTGATGTGGAAGCAACACTAGTTTTCTTGTTAAAAGTTTGGAATGATGAATAACTTGTGATTAGTTAGGAATTTGTAATGTTAGTTAAATTGGGGAGAGTTTACAATATTGATTATGCCATGGCATAGGTTTTGACTCCTAGCTATGTTCATGGCTTATTGGAAATTAAATATGAAATTAGAATGGACAAATTTTCAGACATCAGCCTTGGCTACTTTGTATATCTGTACACTAGTTTTGGGATGCAATATTTACTGTATTGTTGCACCAGTTATCTCTTTTAGTTCATTTTGAAACATTCGACATAATATTCTTATTAATATATTTATATTAATTTATAAAGTTTTCTTTATTGGGCTAAATTGTTTTAAAAATTATTTCACATTTAGCTTTTATGATTTTTGATTTTCTGTGTCTATTTTTCTAGCAGCAAAAATCATAAGTTCTATGATGTTACAAATCCTTCATAGCAACACTGGGGACTTTATTTACCTCCACTAGTGGCAGAGGTTTCCTTGCTTGGATCAGCTTCTTCAAGTAAATTGAGCAAATCACTGGCTCCTGTACATGACTCTAGGATTTTAGTATATTGTACTTCTGTCCAATTATCTTTAGCATTTGTTATTGATATCTGTGTAGACATCTTTTTCTATGATTCCATATTAGATTATTTAATAGCTTCTGATTTAGTCCTAAATAATCATTAGTATAGAAGCTAATGTGTATTTTCTTTAGACAACTTATGTTTTACTTCAGTGATTGTCTTCTAGATTCTTTATACATGGCTTCATTTTCATTTCCTAATAATATATACCTGTTCATATTTCCATGTGAAACTAGAACACGGGAGGTAATGTTGAGACTTCCCTTGCCAGTGGAGCTGCTGGAAGATGAGTTGTATTGCTAGCTAGTGCATCTTGGTATGCAATCTGTTTCTTATCATGGAATATTTGTTTAGTTTTCCAGCACCCCCCTAGATTGGTGCAGAGTAACATTACACATTAAGTTTAGTGAACATAAGCTCCATATGATTTAGGAGTTTGTGGTGGAATATTACTTATCTTACTGAATATTGAGACATTAATGGTTGTTGCAGGGGCTCCCATGCTTCATAGTAAAATTCATTTAGTATGAGGATCCCAGCTATTTAGGGCTCCTCTAATCCTAAAACAAGTTCATATCATTCACTTTCAGTATCTCCAATATTAAATCTCCCTTCCTTGGTGGTGGAAGCGGCGGCATCAGGGTTGAGTTCTGATCATGGAAAGCTGTTGGTCAATAAGGGTGGGAAGTCCTCAATGTTTATATCTAAAAAACTTATTGATTCCAAACCTAATGCAATGAGTGGAACAGATATAAAATTAAATTCACGTGTAAATATCGCTGGGGAAGCTTTCCGTGGAAAGAATGCCAGTTTAGTTGATCCTACTATGAAATGTAGGAGTCATGAAGGTTTTAAAAGTCTATTGAAGAATTCGTCCTCTGACACACACAAGGGTTCATCTGAGATAGGAAGTGGACACATTGAAACAACAAGAAGTGAAAGAACAGATGCAGCTTCTTTTTCATCCAGTATTGACTGTGTTGGACTTTCTAAAGATAGATTTCCAATCTTTGTCCCTCAAAGAAACTCTGTTGTTCAAAGCAACAATGAAGTGAATGTTGTTGCTCTAAATAAAAGCAATAGAATGCTTTCAAGAAACCATGTTGAGAATTGTCTACAAAGTTCTCCATTTGATGATAGGTATCAAAACAATTATGAAGAACACTTTGCAGAACCATATGGTGGACTACGACCTATGCTTTTTCATCTATGGATGAGGATGAGACAAGTGTACCGTCGAGATTGATTCTATGGCAGTCGTTCAAATTTTGAAATAAACAATTATAAAAAAAAGAATATAGAAAATAACTGGTAATGATGAATAGATAAACTGGTAGCGATGCATGGATAACTCAGAGTTGAATAAGTTTAACTAAAAGAATACAAGAAATGAAAAGAACCCAAACTATCTTCCATTCCATTGTTTATCTCTCAACCATTTAATCCCTATTAACACGATCTAACCAAAAACTATGTAGATGTGCTAGTCCTATATAAACAACCTAGTTACATACCCAAATATAAAGTCAAATTGATCTGCATAAACTTTAACCCAGTATTTTCTTAAAAAAGAAACCATGTATATGGTTGAAACCTCCCTATATTTGGTGCAAAGCTTATAAATTTTGCGATTTTGGAAGCACAAACCTCCTGCTCCCATCTTTATTCATTGCAGGTGATATTTCTACTCGTTTTGGGCTCTTAAACCACATTGTTGTCAATCATTCATTCAATAAATCTCATAAAATTGATTATTGAGGGATTTACTGGTATTTCCTTTTATGTGCACTGCATCCCTGTGATTTTCTATTTGCCATCAGCTATTTAATTAGTTTTATATTTTTAGAGGCGACGTTTTTTTTCACAACAATTTATTCATAGTTTTGGTGTTAACGGAACACAGAGCTTCCTCTGCACCACTTTTACCCTACATGCTCCCCTGTTTTTCCTGCCCATTACAGTCTCTGCCATATACAAAGCTGTTGTTCCAGTAGTTTCTCTTACAGTTAAAAGCAGTGGTAATATACCTCTTCCATTGAAAAACCCTTTTCTTTTGATTAAATTTTTTTAAAAAAATCGGTTTTTGATTGTTGAGATCGCTTCTTTTTGTAGATTAGGACTCAAGGCTAACGCTAGGATGTCTTGGTGTACTATTGAATCAGACACTGGCAAGTTATTTTCTATTATTAAGTGACTTTTGTTCAGTTAATATCCCTTCTGACTCCAATCGAAATCCTTGTTTTTATTTTATTTTAAACCTTTTTTTTATGACATTGTAGTTCAGTTGTGTATGCCCATGATTTTGGGGCCTCCTATGTTGTGTTGTACTCATTGATGTGATTTCATGGGAATCAAACTAATATTGATGTGATGTAGTGTTGTTTCCTGCAAGTTTGACCACATTGTGAATGAACTTATAAACATAAAAACCAAGCTTCTCTACTAAAGATAGCCTCTGGTGTTCATTGTCAGAAAAATTGCACAGTTAGATTTCGGGTCTATATGTTTTATGCATTTGCTCTATGCAATTGGACTTTTTACATCCTATTTGAAATTAAAACCTTTTAACCATTAAACAATATAATCTGCTACCTTACTCATTGAAGAATTTTCTCTATTGGTGTTGGAGCTTTGAATTGTTGTTGCATCAGTGAGGATTAGGTACTTTTCATTGGTCGTGGCCTGTAACTTAATATATTTTTGGTAGTCAATCTACATTTTCCTCCTTGCTATTTGTTACCAAAGTAATAGAGGATTAGGTACTTTGCTATTGGTTGAGGCCTATACCTTGATATTTTATAGGTAGTCCATCTACATCTTCATCTCTGCTATTTGTTACAAAAGTGATCCAAACACACAGCAAAATGATGAGAAAAGGAGAAAATAGCATCCTCAAGACTGTGTATTTATAGTTGCCAAGTTGTAATGAACTTGGAGACTGAAGATAAATATGGATCTTCACCTCATTATGGACTAGCCTAGTATGGACATGGATATGGGAATTGCATTAATTTGAGAGATTTGTTCTCGGCATGAACTCCAAACAGTCAATTCTCTTGACAACTTTGAATATAAATTCCCTTAGCGATGTTTTCAAATGAACATATTGTTAGAATCTAAACTAAATTAAACTGTTTTCTAGAATAGTCCCTTAGATAGACTTTTGTTAAGACATTCCATAGATGGAACCTGTATTTTTCATGATTATGCTCATCTCATTTTCAAAAGCATAGACTTTAATTTGTGCAGACTTGGAAATGTATTGGTTAAAGCATGGATTCCCTACCGAAATACTGTTAGCTACCTTCCTTTACATGAAGCTTCCAAGGAAGCCACAAAGCACCTACACCTATATGGTCTGTAAAAGTCAATATGTACAAATAGCTAACAAGGAAAGCAAAATCAATGGAATACAAGGGCAGGATGATGGATGTATTGTGCTTATGGCTAAAAAATATTGCTGATTACAAACATGATATCGGACCATTTTTTTCATCAGCAAATTTGGTCATTTGATATAGGAAAGTTGAATCCTATCATTTGATAAGTTGTGTGATCTTCATGTAACTATTTGAGTAATGTGATTTTTGAAAGTCCGACAGTGGGTGAAACTTGGTGATTGCTTAAATTTTTATTAGATTTAGTTACAGGGAAAATTGTACATAGCTCTCAGGAATTAGTTTATCATAAATACTAGTTACTAGTAAGTTGTAATAGTAATAATTATGTAGTTTGTAGATTGATATCTATCATAAATTTGTTTGAATATCATCATTGTCAAGCAATAACAAATTCTTAAAGGGTGCTAGCTCAATGGTAGAGCGCCTGCCTAATTATAGGCAGGAGGTTGGTGGTTCGATTCCTTCGTGCCCTATCATAAATTTGTGACTACAAAAATGACTAAATTCACATATATACGACTATTAGTAGCTAATTTCCTATATCTTAGTCGTATTTAGCTTAGTCATTAATATGTTAACATCTAGTGGTTTATTTAGTCATATATTTGGTCATTAATGGTTGTAATCAGTGACTAAATTAGTGACTAAATCAACGACTAAATAAATGACTAACTCAGTGACTAAATCAATGACTAAATCTGTGACTAAATCAATGAATAAATCATTAACTATCAATGACTAAAACAATGACTAAAACAATGACTAAATCAATGAATAAATCATTGACTATCAATGACTAAAGCATTGTCTATCAATGACTAAATCAATGACTAAATCAACGACTACCAAGTCAAGCTATTAATGACTAGTGAAATACGACTAGCTATAAGATAGTGCAAATTTGCTACTATTAGTCACCGACTCAAAAATTTTCGTTTATAGCCTGATTTTAGTCATTTTTTTAGTCATTGATTTCTCATTTTCTACTAGTGCAAGGTTGAAGGAAGACCCGCTCTCAGGTAACAACATAACCACTTTAGACTGCACCTCTGGCCTTGCACAGTCAGAGAGCGATCTCTCGCTTGTCTTCAGATTTTACTCCACATAAGATATTCGCTCAAGGATGGTCAGGAGGCTGGACTCCTGAAATGGGACAAAGTAGAGTGACATGAGATGCAGGTGGGATTATCAGGGCAAGGGACCATTGGAAATGGAGTCAAAAACCTGAGTAGAGAACATTTGCATGAGGAAAATAATGGCCTGGGGTTGCAGATAGAGGCAAGATAGCCATCGATCTTGCAATCAGGAGATATTTAGCGGGTGGCTAGGGGACAAGAGAGAACAACCCATTGCATGGAGCACCAACAAGATGAATTCCGTGCAACTTTAGAAGAAAACTTGATAAATGTCTGAAACAGTAGGTAGTGCATAGCATGTATGAATTCCCAACTATTATACAATCAGTTATAGACATGAAAGAAATCAACAAACTGGAACGAAGACAGGATGCACATTTCACGTAAAGAAAATACGTATTGAAAGAAGTAACGACACATGAATATCCATCTTAAGAAACAACTCTTCCTCTGCAATTTTTATTCATAACATAGGAACCATATCTTATTTTACAACAGATAACCTCAGCCCTTGAAGGTTTACTGACCCTCCAGCTAACTCTTTTTTCTCCTATCAGGATTCTATTTATAATACTTTAGTGCTGAGATTATTCTCCGAAACAAACCTAAGAAAATGTTTCCAGTTACAATCATGCATTAACAGTATATAGAGTGGAACTATTGCCATGTTTTACAAATATAAACAAACATTATGGAGCTAGTGGGAGCATTCAACCAGAGTAACAGCTTGATGTGATTGGCCTTTATTATGGATTGTGAGTATGACGCCTCCTTCTCTATCCAAAGCATGGGTTTCTACTATGTTCAAATGCGTCTTTTTGCATGGGTGCACACTGTCAAGGTGGTTTTTAACTTTCCCCTTCTCAACCTCATCCGCCACCTCTTTCTTCTCTAGGTAACACTGTTGGATGTGGGGTTCGAAAGAAGGGAATCGTTGCTTCTGGGTGAGGCAAGCCTTTTCGATGGCTTGTCATTCTTGTACTCTTCACCCTCAGTGAAGTGGGCTCTCCCATAGGAAATAAGGTGTATCATATCTACACCAGCCCCATCACCTTCGGTAAGTGGACTTCACAAATAGGGTTGTGCAGGATTTAGACCCCTGATACTCCCATCCAAACAAATGCCTATACAGGGATAAATATAAGAATATATCCTTCTACAAAGGCTTTGGGGGTAGCGATGGTATCAAGGGTTCTTGAGGTAAGTGTCCCAGCATCGCGTCATTGAGGGTGAAGGTGTCTGAAGGCGGGTGTATCTCTCAAAATTATTCACATCTGCGCCCCGATGGATGGTGTCATCCTTGGCATGCAATACCAAGGTGGTGGGTGAGTGTGGAAACTTTCTCACCAACCATCAGCACCCCCAGATAGACAACCTTCTCAAACCATATCTTCATCATGAAACTCTTCATGCCTTTGCAAATTCATGAAGAGGCAGAAACATGGGTTCTGGAGATATGTTAGTTCACTCCCACTCCTCTGAAAGTAATATATATAAGGCTTCGAGACTGACCCTCGCAATGACTGGTCAAAATTCCTGCACACTCTGTCATCAAGCATTTTCTTTTGGTATCAGCATGTGTGAGGGCATGAGTAGAGTGATCCTTTACTTGTTGGGGATCTAGCCTGTTTGTTTCATTGACCGTAGCACCTTACCGTCTGCTATGGGAAATATTTTCTGGACGCCACCTCGTACAACTGATCCATGCCGCAAGGCTCATGAAGTAAAGTTCCCATGCTTTCTCATTCTATGATGTAGGAAACGAAACAATTTTCTCTTTTGTGTTGGCCTCACCCCATGTGAGTGGCGGGTTTTTCGGCTACCTTCCTTACTTACGCAGGTCAACTCACACAAAAGCCGCCTGTCTTTGTGCAATGTGACTCTGCCATAGGGATGATTTCACCTGTACACACACTACAAATGGCATCCAGGAATCATCCAATCTATCAGGAGGCAGTTTACATTAATGAATGTCGCTTCCCCTTTCACCTCCGCATTGGATATGATACCTGCAGTGTGGAGGTTTCCTTAGCCCTCCGATTTGGGGGTGACCTTTTACATCCACCATCCACGTTTCTTTACCTTAAATGCCAATTTCACCTTCTTTGATACAATGGGCATCTTTGGATCATGATGTGTTCTGATTCGTCCATCAGGATCGACCCCTTCATGCAACCATCGATCCGAGTGGGTCCTACTATTTTCGCAATGCAAAATCTTGGTCTTCAACCGTGTTATTTTGTATTACAAAATAAACCACAACCATAGATCTCTTCCCTTATTTGTCTTGGCCATTAATATTCGGGGCTGGTACCACCTTTCACGATTTGAAATTGTATCTTTACCCACATAAGTTTTGATTGTGAAATCGACTGAGACCGTATATTTGCTTCGGATCTCATCTTTGTTGTTGAATTATTCCAACCTTTAACCATTTCACGATTTGGAAAATATTCTACCATTGAGCATGTTTGTTCAGGGAAACTGTTTCGGGTCATTGATTGGGATTTTCCTTGATCTCACCCTTTCATTGTTTGTCTATTTTAAAGGATTCTGTGAAAGCCAAACTTTGACTGTTCTCCCGCATCTTCGGCCAAAACTACGATCTATCGTTGCTCTTCTTCCTTGTGATCCCAGATCGTCGGGTTATGACGCCTATCTCTACCATCCTTGTAGCCGTGAGCTTTTACCTCCAAGAGAGTCTATCACCATAGATTGATCTCTCTTCATCATTTGACGGTTCTAAAACATGGACCATGAGCCTCTACTAACCTGAGTGGTGTTCACATAATGTTTTACAGGAATGGAACCCTCCTCAAACTTCTGTTAGGCCCATAAATTGACTATTGAAAATGGAGTGTTAACAACCGGCTCCACGAGGGATGCTATCCTCCCAGTGAGGTAGCAAAGAACCCCCATATACCAAGTGCCAAAACCATTGGGATATCTTCAATCTTTCTTGTAAATCTCCATTCTGCTATGAGGTACTGCTTCAGCGAATTCATGCCACTCCTGCAAATGACGTTCATGACTGCAAAACCTGT
Source organism: Pseudotsuga menziesii (assembly GCA_001517045.1). Lineage (NCBI taxonomy): Eukaryota > Viridiplantae > Streptophyta > Pinopsida > Pinales > Pinaceae > Pseudotsuga > Pseudotsuga menziesii. Next base: position 436,263 of record LPNX010515928.1, on the reverse strand, counting down.
GCTTGCAATTGAAAATGAAAACAAACTAAAATAGCAAATGAAGGAAATGATCGATAATTTCCGAGTTTATTTGTTCCTACCTACTCTACCTAATTTTGTGCACAAGTCTGATTAAGTGAAATCAGACTTCCAATGAAGCCAATCAAGAAATTGGCCCAATAGTTTTGTTCCTTTTTCGTGCTTGATGGATAAAAATGAAATAGATAAAGGGAGAGGGTAATGATGAATAGAATTCTCTCTAAAGTAGTAATGTGACCATTCATCATCCTTACCTATCCCTTCCATGTAACCTGCTACGGGGTCATAGTAAACACGGCAACCTCCAATGTACTCTATCTTCCACTCATGGGAAAACTGTCCGAAATTCCCTTCTTCTAGTTATTTGTCTGGCTGATACCTGAAATATTGTAGGAGAGTGCCCATAGAATCTTTCTTCAATGAAACATCCCCCGAGAGCTTGATGAGTTCCAAGAGGGAGGTCCCTCGCTCCTCCGGCGGAACTGAGTAGGCATATTCCCCCTGTGTGATGTGGTGCTTCTGAAGGTGGAATATCAGAAAACATATTTATTTGAGGCCTGCTACATCCTTATCCATGGCTTGAAACCCCATCACAAACCCCTGACATATCAGTAGTTGGAGACGGATTGCATGACAGTTTATTTTTATCATCTCCACTTACATACAGGTTTCTGGACTGCACCATCTTCCCTTCTTTCTGTATTTTCTTAGAGGCTCTAATCATGTGTTGTATTAATTCAAAAGAGGCATAACACAAGTGTAGGCTATCACCTTCAGTGCCCTTATCACCCTTTTCTATTTAACCTCCCAACTTCGCAAAGCAACTTGGCCCTCTCCATCAGCAGGTCCTGGTTCAATGGCTAGCTTCTCAGGTACAGTCCACAGGTATTCTTCCCCATATTCATTGCACATAGGCGCAATGAATTCCTTCTTAAAATTGTCTTGTATGGACCCAGGGCGGTGCAAGTCACAATCTTCAGAGAACAGGCCTGCAGGATCACATGTTCCTTTATCGGGCTGGTCATCTTTCTGTATACCAGGAGAGGGCTTTAGCGGGATTGGGACTCTCCCATTCTGCTTGTAGGGTCCAACCAATTTTAATGTATCTTTTACTTCACCACCGCTGCCCTGGCTTGATAAGATTTTTGACATCTCAAGGTTTTCCTCAACCTCCAGAAAATCAGTAAACATATGCTACAAAGTGGTTGATTTTCTTTCCAAAAGAAGCAGGGACAGCTCAGGAAGGAAAGGTGGCTGCATAATAGATTTTAATAGTGTTCTCAAGAGGTTGGACCTCCTTGGGCATGTTATAATAAAAGCTTGTGAATATTTTGTTAAAACTAGATAAGGTCTCATCCTCATGTCTCCTCAGGGAATAAAATTCTGAAAGTATTTGATCCAGTGGCCTTCGCCTACCCCAAAAATTTAAGAATGTGCAAGAAAACTCTTCCCAAGTGTTGATGGACTTAGGCTGCAAGTTCTTGAACCATTCTTTAGCATATCCTTGCAAGGACTGGGTGAAAGCCCTCATGTAGACATCATCATGTTCTATCTCAAAAAGGTAAGAGAAATGCTCAAAGGTTTGTAAATGTTTCTCAGCAGTGAAGCCTTTTGGTTCTCTATCAAATTTGGGGAGGTATTTGTAATGTTTTGCGGGAAAATCATGGAGGATGGGAGGTAGTTGTAGAGGCTTGTACCAGCTTGGAGAAAGGGGAGAGACCAGGTTAGGAACAATATCCATGCTGTTGTCCGAGGTTTCATGAATTTCACAGGGGTGACTTTTGACGTCGCAATCCCCTAGAGAAAAATCTAGGTCATAACCAGATGTATAAGATGATGCAATGCTTTTTGTTCGTAGAGAAGGATAAACAGGAATATATTCATAGCTTTGCTCAGAATGAGTTGAACCATAGAACGTTGTTTTGATAAATTTAGGGAAGGATAAGAACAAACTTACAAGATAAAACAAAGATTCTTGGAAGAAACATAGACTCAAGCATCTTAACCTTCCACCATGCATTCTTCAAGCCTTACAAGAAGTTCACTTTTTTGTTTCGTTTTTTGGGACGGAGCCTGCTCATCTTTTTTCTGATCGTTCGATTTTTGGGTCGTACCACCAACGAAGTCACTGAAGTCTGAACCCTTCAAGAGTGGAGTCGGAAGGTGAAAAGTGCTCAACCTTATTGACGTTTGATCATTGTTCACCATCAACAATCAGATCTAAAACCATGTCATTTTTTTCCTAGGGAGGATATTCAATTTCGTTCCTTGGCAACAGCGCCAGTTTGTTAGCACCGGGATTGAGCCCCAAGGTTGAAGGAAGGCCCACTCCTGGGTAACAGTAGAATCACTTTATACTGCGCTTCCGGCCTTGCACAGTCAAACATGGATCTCTCTCTTGTCTTCATATTTTACTCTGCATAAGATATTCACTCAAGGATGGTTAGGAGGTCGGACTCCTGAAATGGGACAAAGTAGAGTGACGTGAGATGCAGGTGGGATTATCAGGGCAAGTGAGCATTGGAAATGGAGTCAAAAACCTAAGTAGGGAACATTTGCATGAGGAAAATAATGGCATGGGGTTGCAGACAGAGGAAAGATAGCCATCGATCTTGCAATCAGGAGATATTTAGTGGGTGGTTAGGGGACAAGAGAGAACAGTCCATCGCGCGGAGCACCATCAATATGAATTCTACACAACTTTAGAATAAAACTCGATAAATGTTTGAAACAATAGGAGGAGCTTAGCATGTATGAATTCCCAACTATTATACACTTAGTTACAGACATGAAAGAAATCAACAAACTAGAATGAAGATAGGATGCACATTTCACGTAAAGAAAATACGTATTGAAAGAAGCAACGACACATGAATCTTTGTCTTAAGAAACAACTCTTCCTCTGCAATTTTTATTCATAACATAGGAACCAGATCTTATTTTACAACAGAGAACCTCATCCCTTGAAGGTTTCTCGACCCTCCAGCTAACTCTTTTTTCCCCTATGAGGATTGTATTTATAATACTTCAGTGCTGAAATTATTCTCCGAAACAAACCTAAGAAATTGTTTCCAGTCACAATCATGCATTAACAGTATAGAGAGTGGAACTATTGCCACGTTTTACAAATATAAAAAAAACATTATGGAGCTAGTGGGTGCATTCATCCTGAGTGACAGCTTGACGTGCTTGGCCTTTATTATGGATTATGAGTATGATGCCTCCTTCTCTATCTGAAGCATGTGTTTCTTCCATGTTCAAGTGTGGCTTTCTGCATGGGCGCACACCAACAAGGTAGTTTGTAACTTTCCCCTACTCAACCTCATCCACCACCTCTTTCTTCTCTGGGTAACACTCTTGGACATGGGTTTTGAAAGAAGGGTAGCGTTGCTTCTAGCTTGGGAAATCCTTTTCGGTGGCTTTCCATTCTTTTACTCTTCACCCTTAGTGAGGTGGGCTATCCCACATGCAATAAGGTGTATCTACACCATCCCCATCACCCTCGGTAAGTGGACTTCACAAACAGGGATCTACGCACTTTAGACCCCTGATACTCCCATCTAAAACAATGCCTATACAGGGAGAAATCTAAGACTATCTCCTTTTGTATAGGCTTTGGGGGTAGCGATGGTATCAGGGGTTCCTGAAAAATGGTTACGAGGAGTAAGTTTCCCAGGACCGCGTCATCGGGGGGGTGAAGGTGTCTGAATGTGGGTGTATCTCTCAAAATTATTCATGTCTAGACCTTGATGGCTGGTGTCATCCTTGGCATGCAATACCAAGGTGGTGGGTGAGTGTGGAAACTTTCTCACCAACCATCAGCACCCCCAGATGGACAAGCTTCTCAAACTAGATCTTCATCACCAAACTCTTTAGGCCTTTGCAGATTCATGAAGAGGTCGAAACTCAGGTTCTGGAGATATGTTAGTTCACTCTCATTGCTCTGAAAGTAGTATATATAAGGCTTTGATACTGACCCTCGCAATGACTAGTCAAAATTCCTACACACTCTATCATCGAGTGTTTTCTTTTGGTATCAGCATGTGTGAGGGCATGAGCAGAGTGATCCTTTACTTGCTGGGGATCTAGTCCCGTCGTTTCATCAGCCATGGCACCTTATCGTCTGTTGTGGGAAGTATTTTTTGCATGCCACCTCGTACAACTGATCCATGCCACAAGGCTCATGAAGTATACAGTCCCATGCTTTCTCGTTCAGTGATGTAGGAAACACAACGGTTTTCTCCTTTCTGTTGGCCTCACCCCATGTGAGTGGTGGGTTTGCTGGCTACCTTCCTTATAACTTACGTAGGTCAACTTACACAAAATCCACCCGTCTTTGCGCAATGCGACTCTGCCACAAGGATGATTTCACTTTTACGCATGCTACAAATGGCATCCGGGAATCGAACAATCTACCAGGATGCAGTTTACATGTATGAATGTCCCTTCCCCTGTTACCTATGCATTGGATATGATACCTTCAGTGTGGAGGTCTCCATAGCCCTTCGATTTGGGGGGGGGCCTTTTACATCCACCATCCATGTTTCCTTACCTCGGCTGTTGATTTCACCTTCTTTGATACAACATGCATATTTGGATCATGATGTGTTCTAATCCGTCCATCGGGATTGACCCCTTCATGGAACCATTGATCTAAGTGGGTCCTACTATTTTGGCAATGCAAAATCCTGGTCTTCAATTGTGTTAGTTTGTATTGCGAAATAAACCACAATCGTAGATATATTCCCTTCTTTGTCGTGACCTTTGATATTCGGGGCTGGTACCACCTTTCATGATTTGAAATCATAGCTTTACCCACACAAGTCTGGTTTGTAAAATCGACTAAGACCATAGATTTGCTTCGGATCTCATATTTGTCGTCGAATGCTTCTGGCCTTTAACCGTTTCACAATTTGGAAAATCTCCTACCATTGAGTATGTTTTCTTAGCGAAACTGTTTCGGGCCGTTGATCGGTATTTTCCTTGATCTTGGCCTTTCGTTGTTTGTCTGTTTTAAAGGTTTCTGTGAAATCCAAACTTTGACCGTTCTCCCATGTCTTGGGACAAAACTACGATCTATCATTTCTCTTCTTCCTTGTGATCCTGGATCACCGAGTTATGATGCTTGTCTCTACCATCCCTACAGTCGTGAGATTTTACCTCCGCGAGAGTCTATCACCGTAGATTGATCTCTCTTGATCATCTGATGGTTCTAAAATGTGGACCATGAGCCTCTACTAACCTGAATGGTGTTCACATAATGTTTTAAAGGAATGCATCCCTCCTTGAACTTCTATCAAGCCCCTAAATTGACTGTTTAAAATAGAGTGTTAACACCTTCATTTCGAACTCGGCAGCAAGTCTCCTTCTTGCAACTTTAATGAGTTCCTCTTTTCTATCAGGAACAAGTCATTGACATATAATAGGAGCATCACTGGTATTCCACCTTCAACCTTGAAGCAAAGGTAAATCCTATAGTCATAAGTAATCTGTCCATCCTATCGTACCATGTCGAATCTTAGGATTTTATACAGTCACTCCCTGTAAAGCGGAGCATCATTATCCCTATCTTTCGTACTCTATGCACTAAAACATTATGTACCAGAGTGACAAGTAGCTTCCTCTGCTACTAATATTCTATGTATCCATCTAGAGTCACTAGATACCAAGATCCTCTATCTTGAACCTTTTCAAAAGTTTTTCTTGCACCCACATGTGAGCTTGTAATCCTCTATAGGATTTCATCTTCAACCTTGTAGAAAAGGTTAAGTTCTTCATCACTCTAGGTGATATTCAAGATCCTCATGTATGTGTTATCCCATGGGTGTCTTCTGAGTTCGTACAAGGCATTCTTTAATTTTCACACAAGGCCTTCTATGAATCCTTCCTTGTATCCCCCGATGTTTCCATCTACTGCATTATGGAACTGTGCACTTCCCTTCAGGTATTCATACTACATCCTAGACATCATTCTTCATTTTGGATTATTAGAGTGAATCTTGAACTGTTGTCACTTGTTGTTCGAAACAAGTCTCATCCTTCCTTTCTTGTAGGTGATTGTATGTGATCTTTCCTACAAGTCAAATGCACCAGTTGTATGATTAGAAACATTTCATACTGGAGAATTCTTATGAATAAACATATAATCATACAACTATTTTATCCAATACAACATTCATCCATATCTCACGGAAACTTTCTAGATGCCTTCCATCTCTACCAAGACAACATTGAGATTGTGCACTAATCCAATATGTTAGCAAAGGTTTCATTCTAGATAAGTAGAAATGGAGAGTTGTATAGCACCATGAGCTACTTACCCATCACATGCATATTAGTAGTATAGTGTCATTAATGTAAACATTCTAGAACACATCAACTAAATATAAACAAGTGCATAACAAAACAATATCATGAAATGACAATTGAATACTTATATTTATTTGTTTTGTGGGTAGACTCCTTCTTTAGGCTTCATCATATTCTTCATTCATAACAACATTATTTCTTATCCAAATGCTCAAGATGGATAAGAGGCTCTTCAAGAATTGAGTTCTTCATATTCCTCATTGTTTGAGGTATCTTATTTGAATCATGAAATCTTGATCTTCAATTGCTCCCATCTTCTTTTCTCTTATTATGAGTCAAGATTCTTCTTGTCTGTGCTCTTCCCAGAGTCTGCTGAAAGTAATCACTTCCTTTTGGAACACATACCTTGAATGAATGAATCCCATGATCCTGGGAGGTCATTCAATTTGGTTATCACAACTTCTGCATTCTCCACTTCTTCTTCTACCGCTTCAAGTTGTTCTTTGATTTGAGAGACCTTTGTAAAGTATGACTGTATGGTATTTGCATTTTGGATCTTCTCATTCTTCAATTTTTTTCTCAAATTCATCTTCTGATTTATGTTCTTCCCTTCAAATAGCTTAGTCAAGGAATCAAACATCTCTTTTGGTGTCTTTAGGGAAGACACTTGTGGTATAAGGTGATCCGTGATTGAATTAACAATGATCTTCTTGGCCTTGACTGAGTTCTTCTTGTGTAAGGATTTTAGCGTCATCTCCCTTTGGAACTGGAACCTCTCCACTTATGTAGGTGTCCAATTCATTTTCTTCAAGAACCAGTGAGATCCAATACTTCAATGCTTCGAATTATTCAGTTTCACGAAGCTTGTCATCAATCTGGTGTGACTAGTCATTTATAAATGAGAACCTCAAATGTAAATAGCAAAAGATTAGATCTTACCGATTTGAGGTGTCCATCCTAGTTCTAGAGCTGGATGATCTAGGGTTTGTCAGAGAAACCCTAATTTTCAAAACTTGGAATCTTTCATATCTGATTGGATAGAAAGATAAATCTTTTCAAGGCGAGTTTTCCAATGTACTCCTTTTCTGAAAATAGTGGAGGGAAGCTCCCGGAACAGGAAGCCCTAGTTTACCAATTTCTCTCGCAGAAATGTCTAATACTGTTTCTACGGTATCTCCAAAATTACTGCTGTTCTGTGACTGAAATTTCATAGCTAGGTAACCTTGTCTATCCTTGTTCCAACACCATAGGTTTCATTAGAATTGGTTTCACCCATTGGGACTTATGAGAGTTTTCCCAAGGTGACCTGTTTCAGGACTGTTCAACATAGCAAAGTTGTACGGCCTGCCACGTGTCACTGTTTCATCTTCGGGGTCTGAAACTTTTAACACAGAAAGTAAATTCCATGCTATTTATAAAAAATATTGAGAAATTTCATTTTAACCTTTGTATCCCAATATATGTCAATTCTCCTCAGGTGTCCTGTTTGGGGAGGAATCCTGGGAGAGGTTGGAACCCTAACTTGGAGGAATCATATCTCCTAGAATACAACAAATATGAGCCTAAAAATTGGATACAGTGTACATCAGGAATTTATCTTCGACCTGTGAAAGTTTTGGAACCTGATCCTTCTACAATATAGAAATATAGGAAATCTACCAAAACTATCAGTTTCAGTATTTTAGGGTTTTTTGACACCCGAGGTCAATGTAGGGTTTGAATTTCCCAGAGTTTCACCCAACCAAAAATATTGACCCAGGTCTCCAAAATTTTATTTTTATGAGGAGAGAAATCCTATTCCGGGCTCACTCAAAAATTTCTCTTCTTTAAAAATCCCTAATTTCTCACACCAAAACCTAAAAATGCCTGGAATCAAATTCTGCTTCAATAGAAAGATGCGCCCTTCAATGGAGAGTTATCCTAGCCTTCTTTTCCTAATGGATAGTGGAGAGAGACCCAAAAAGTAAGAAGCCCTAGCTTCCACAGCTGCACATTGTCTTGTTTTCAGGTTAGCTCTGATACCATGTTAGATTTTTATCATTTAAGCATTATGATCTAGGACCTTATCGGAGAGAATAACATGCACAGTAAAAATCACAATAGACAAGAGACACAAAATATTTTCCTCGAGAAAACCACGTAACTTCCTTAGAGATAGAATGAGCACCAATGGAAACAGTAAAACCCAAATATAGAAAAGATGATCTCCCACAGCTGTTCTCTCTCTCACTTGAGAGAGCTTCTCCTCTCTCACTCATGCGCACCAGTGAGTGAGTGTGTGTGTTACGGAGAGAAATTCCTATGGCTTGGGGTACCACAACAGACAGCTTGTCTCCAGAAATCAATTCTTTCCAATATGAAATAGAAAGTAAATGTCTAACACTAAAGGATCAGACCTCGTACCTTATTCTAGACGGTTGAAGTAGATCCCCGTTGAGCTTTCCAATCTTCAGCTTGAATTGTTATAACACTTCCTCAACAACAAGTAAACAATAAAAGCATACTATATAACATGGTGTTAGATCTATTCTAGCATATATAATCAATAATGTAAATGCATTTGACCTAATCCCATGGATAAAATATTCATTCAAATACACATCATTGGACAGGAAAATATATTTCTATTAATATAAATCAGAGATGACAAGATACAACCTCTGACAGAACGTCTACGAACCGGAGAAACTGAATCCCCCACTTGGGCCTCCACCACTTCAATCCTCCATATCTCGATAGGAAGCTCACCAGCAAAAGGAAATCTTGGGAAGAACACAAAAGTGCTCTAGAGGACAAAGGGATGTAGACTCAAGCATAAGTTCCAGCAACAATGGACTATAGTTTCGTTGCTCTCAATTCTCTCTTATGCCTTCAATGTACCAAGGGGTTCCTTATATAGCTTTCAAAGGGATAATGAAAGGTAGAATCTGAGCGATCTCAAGGCATAGGGAAGGCCAGGAGTGAAATGAGTCGGATCCATGTCAAGGAAAACTCCAAAAGGATTTGGATTATGCACACATCCCGATGTACGCGGTTATATGGGTCAAACCCGCGTATGTATGCGGTTATAGGTTTAAAGCCACATATATCATTTTTCATATGTTTTTAGGGATGTTCAAGGAAACATCAAAGGACAAAAAGTGGTCCATAGGGGATAAGGAGTCTGCAGCGGGACAGGGGAAAGCCATACAAAGTGTGATTCACCTAGAGTGGTGAAATATGCTATAACAGATGCCCCCTAATGTGTGAGGTCAGAGGGGTTATACGATGGCCGAAATACATTATAAGTACATCCCAGAAGTGGAGTGATAAAGGATCCCAAATGGAAGACTAGCCACCCAATCAGCATAGTATGAAAATACAACTCTGCACATAACTGCAAGTACATATAGCAGTCCCGGATACATAAGAGTACAATGGCCATGAATAGGCATGATACATGATGTCACATATGTGGTCATAGCCATGTACAATATACATAGATCAGAATCTCCATGATGAAGATATACAAAGGACCATGATCTCCAAAATGGCTGAAGATATATAACAGATCAAGATCTCCATAGTGGCTGGAAATGTCTGACATATACTGGAATCAAGTCATGAGAGCTGAAATCTCATGAACACTGGCACGATCAAGGAGGTAGCATATAAGAGATGCCACCAATATAGAAAGTCTTCTACACAAACCGCTACGAGTACATGTCCTACTATTCAAATAGAGGTGTCGAGGTCGAACATAGTAGTCCATCGTCTGATTACCAGTCATTAATGTATACCATTAATAGATGCGAGATCACCCACCAATAATGAAAATGGGAATCAAGGTACTAGAGTGCAAACTAACAAGTGTGAATAAATGTGTTGAGGTTGAACACTTGAGAGGATCCATCGATCAGGGGACGTTGATGTATTCCCAAAAAATTTCGGTGGCGAGAGAACTTGCCACTGATGACTGCAAGTCTCAAGGCACTCAAAATGACTCTAGATTCCAATCCCAGAATAAATGATCTGAAGTCGATGGGATGAAATCCGCTGGAAGGAGGGCATTAAGGCATCCCCCATCATCCAACACGAGGTACTTAGCAAGGCTGTAAAATATGGAAGGACTCTATCATAAAGTGCATAAACCAGTAACTGTACCGGGAATGGCCGACATGCAAAGTCAAGATGACTGAGGAATGGCTGACACAAGTTTCAACTTCCTTCGAAAAAGAGCATAATGATGTATGGTGATTGAATGAAGGCAACATAGACTCGATATACAAACTGGGACATCTCTATGACACAGGAGGCATCAACAGAGGCTCCATAGGGACTGGAAGCTTAACCAGTCGATGGAGATAAACTCAGATAAACGGGTATAGCTCCTAAAGTCAAACTATAACCCAATCAATGGATGTGATATACAGTGCTATGTTTGAAGGTGACACGACTCGACAACTGCCAAAGATAACATCTTTCCTTGTCCGACTTTTTGGTTTTTTGATTTTTTTGGACTTTTTTCAGTTATTTGAAAAGCTTGAAAAAAGAATAAACAAGCTTTATAGTTACAAACTAGGAGGAGACGAGTGTCATAAGGGAAAACAAACTAGTTCCAAGAAGTGGAACATACCTATGCTCAATGCAAGGATACATGTGTAGGATATCGACACTTAGTGGAAAATCCCCTCCCGGTAAAAAGGGAATCAAGCTGCGAAGGATATAAAAAATGGCTGTGCATGGCTAGACATGAGACAAGCTTAGGCTATATGGCTGAAACGCAATGTCAGGGGAGCCAGAATAAAGCTCAATAAGGTAGGAAAAGCTCATGATAATGCATTCACAACTTGACACAAGGGAGTCCTGAGGGAAATAGGCTAGCATAAGATCAAGAGGAGTATGAGGCTCTTGCGAAATGTCATGGCAATACTATACATGGACTCCCACACCCTAAAGGAGAAAACGTCGACATGGGCACCAAATGCAAATAAGGCGCTAACTAGGGTACCCATGTAAAGTGAAGCTCTACCACTCACATCATGCCACTTCTAAAGCAGCAAGAAGGTTCTGTGACATAATAGAGTGGGTTTGTACCTAAGGTTATGGTGATATGGTCATAAGGTCATGCACAATGCAAATGGTGGTGATCCTAACCTATATGCCAGTTTAGACATGATACCTGAGATAAGTACGAACAGGTCAATCCAATGGCTGAAACGGCTCTGAAAAAGGTCATCTACAACACCAATTATGTCAAAAATGGTCCAAAATGGTTAGAAAATGTGAAAACTATAGGAAAGGGGGTAAAAATTTTCAAATATTTGAAATTTTTTCTATAAATAGTAAAAAATATAAATCATTTGAAACTTTTACCCATTTGAGCTCTGATTTTCAACTGCAAATTCCAGGAGATCCAGCCGGCGGAATTCACAACCGTTTCTTCCAGGTATTTACTCACGCTCTCCTCTTGCATTTTGATATATTTTTTTTAGATTTTCATGGTTAAATGAATTTTTTAAGCCATCCCAAGTTGTGCGCTATGGCTTTGCGTGGATATCGAGGTTTTTTCCGCGTATAGGGATGGCTATATGCGGAAAATGGCCTAAAAGCCGCGTACATATGCGACTGTTTGCAAAATAGTCGCGTATGAGGCTGCGCATAAGGTTTTCTAGTAAACTAATGGGAAATTTTCCAATTTTTCTTGCAGGATGGTGCTAGAGTGGAGAGAGTACGAGCATGGTGAAGGAGAGGAAGCAGTAAGGGCTAACTATGATGGCTCAGCAAGCTTTACGTGCATGCGGACTCTACAAGTTTTGGTGTCTTGGTGGTTTGAGGGCTAAACCAAGACTACTACAGATGCTGGTAGACTATTGGGATCCAGATTCGGAGTCCTTCTGTATAGATGGGATGTCCCTCACCATAGAGGTGGAGGACATATACTTTATCACTGGTCTATCTAGATGAGGGGAGGTGATGAACCTTCATTCCCAAGGTGGGCTAGGCGATGGCCTGACTATCGATGAGTACATAGCCATGTAATGCTACCCATATACTGAGAAGGTGGGGAGTCAAGTCCCCACCAATGCTATACAGGTGCTGGGCCTAAAGGCCATATTATTGACGCTAGGCAGGATAGCAGGCTTAGCATCACTCCACCAGGCCTTGCGGCCTTTGATGTTCTATGCAGTGTAGTGCATGAGACCCACATTCTATGACTGGAGTATGACACTACTGAGCAACATGAAACACCAGCTTAGTGAGTGTAAGGCTGGCAGGGTATAGAACTTCGGGTTCAGCAATATTCTGAGCACGTTTTTCTTCGAGCGTGTTCCAAGATTGAGCCCTAGAGTGGACATTCCTCTCCACGGGGTTCGAGATCTGGCCCAACGGTGTTGGGTAGATGTGATGCACAGACTGGGGGGTGGTAGGGTGGCCAACCCATATCCAGCTGATTTCTTTCCATGGTGGCGACGACAGATCATTTCTATAGATGACTACCCCTATGGAGGGATATATTTCTAGGTGGATCCGGACATGCCATTGCCACCAGGATCGGCATATGGCGATATAGGTAATGAATCTCGACCCTCACTCTTTTTAAAATTTTTCGATTTATTTAATTTTTTTGTATTTTCTTGATTATATGGAATAAAAAAGACATGTTTTTGGGTGACAATACATAGTGACATCTACCATTTGAATGCAGATGTGGGACCACGGTGGCCAGAAGGCTTCCCTCGTCATAGACGGAGGGGACAAGGAGATGACATCACGGGTGTGGATGCAGAGTGAATGCTCCAGACCATTCATACCAACTTTGTGAGACTGACTCATAGATTTCCCATGGCGCAAGTCGAGGACTTTCCTGAGGCGATACAACGGCAGGTGGTGGGTGTATAATGAGCATGGGTGTGTTTATTCCGACGGCTAGCTAGAGTCGTAGTGACGTTCCATGATCACCACCCTCCTCCTCCTCCACAGGATTAGGCACCTGGGAGTGTATATGTTTTGTACTACCGTGTATTATATGATGGTGGCTTGAAAATCCCCAATTTTGTATTATGACACTGTGTATTACCACATTTTTGATGTATATAAAAAGTTTTATGGTGATCGATTTATTTATTTACATGTGTAAAAATTGTGTTTGTGATTAATTATGAATGAAACAAATGACAATCTAACACGTAGTTAGCATATGAGTCAGCAGCTTGATTATTATTTCTTGGAATGTGTATATATGTAATACTGTCAAATTGTCGTTCTAACAATCTCACACGTAAGAACCTTCTCAATAACATTGGATCTCTAACATGGTACAAACCATTGAGCTGTGACACTACTAACTATGAATCAATATGTACCTCAAGAGATAGAACACCATGTAGAATGGCATCCCGTAGAAGCTCAATAACGATGCTATATTCAGTAACATTGTTGGAAGATGGCCGTAGACATACACCTCCTGAAGACAGTACTTGACCCATAGGAGTATAAATCACCCAAGAAGTAGAGGATGAGTGTTGAGTGTGATAGCTTGCACCATCCGTGAATCCTATGTAGGTGGAAGATTCCATTGACGTCTGGAAAAAGAAACAGAAACTAATCACAAACCCGATCACGATAACAAAAAGACCTAATTACGCAAAGCTGTACAATAATATACAACAAGCAGCCTTGGCTAAAGATCATGTATAGTATTTTTTGAGATAGAGCCCATTTCTAGGCTCTGCCAAAGTTGTCCCTTCGTAATCCACTAATTCATAGGCACCCTTCTCTAACACATGCTTGACCATGTAAGGACCACGCAGATAGGATTAAACTTTCCCGCCCCCAAGGGTTCTTTCGGTTGATCCCACAAAAGGACCAAGTCTCCTTCACTAAACAATCTTGGATGGATAGACTTATTGTACTAGACCTTAATGCAACATTTATTAACCTCTAGAGCCACCAAGGCATCCTGACGCTGCTCATCAAGTTGCTCAAGGTGAACCAAATGCTCCTCCAAAGGTGAAGTATCTGGTAAGAGTTCCACAACTAGCTTCAATGAAGGAATCTCACATTCAACTGACAATATCGACTCCACTCCATGTACAAGCTGATATGGAGAAAAACCAGTGGCAGTCTTAACCACGGTTCAATATGCCCACAAAGCAGGATATAACATAATGTGCCAATTAGTATTGCTTTGTGCGATGGTTCATTGGAGAATGGATTTGAGTGATTTATTCACTACCTCTACCTGTCCATTCGCTTGAGGGTAGTAAGAAGAGGAGTGCTCTTACTTATACCCTAACTTGGATGCCAAATCTTCCATCATACGGTTCTGAAATTGCAAGCCATGGTCAGTGACAAGCTCTTTCGAAATCCCGAACCGACTAATGATTTGGTTGAATACAAAGTGAGCGGCTGTCTCACCATCGGATTTTACTGTAGGCATAGCCTTAGCCCATTTCGTGAAGTAATCAACAGCCACTATAATATGATGGTGCCCCCCAGCCAAAGCTATGTTTAAATCCATAAAATCGAGCCCCCACTTAGTGAAGGGACCGGTGGTGATAATGGGATGTAGCGGGGCAGGTTTGGAGTGCATATTACGTGCGAACAGCTGGCAAGGGTGGCACCTCTTGACCGTATCAACACAATCTTTAAAGATCGACGACCAGAAATAACCCGCTCTCAAAATATTTTGAGCTGTAGAAAGCCCAGATAAATGACCACCACACGCCCCTCCATGGAAATAATTAAGCACTACCTCAGCCTCATCATGAGTTAAACAACGTCGTAAAATGGAATCTACCCCACGTCAGTACAAATTATTATCCACTATAAGCTAGTTCTTAGAAATGTGACATAATCATTGTCATTCATCTTGCGAGAGGTGAGTAGGGGTCCTCTGTGTTTGTAGATATACTATGATATCCCCATACCATGGGTCTAACGTTGAGATTAAGAAGATGTGTTCATCAACAAACGTATCTTCACAAACCAACTCCTCGGCCTCGCTTAGGAAATCCGATATAAGCTCTGCAAATATTAAAGATTTCTTCGATTTTGCCGAAACAAATTCGAGATCAAATTCTTGCAGAATGACAATCCATTTATTATACTTTCCCCCAATCATCCTTCATGTGAGGATGAACTGAAACAGATTGACATGGGCCACAACCAAGGTCTGGTGAAGGAGAATATAATGTCTCAAACGCTGAACCGCATGTACGGTAGCTAAAGTAAGCTTCTCAACACGAGAATAACGAATCTCTGCGTCAATAAGGTTTCGGCCCAGATAATATATGACATGCTCTTGGAGATCCTCATCCTCTTGAACCAAAACCATACCAATCGTCTCTAAAGACGTAGCCACATATAATAAGAAATCACGGCTATAATCCGGAGGACTAATCATCGGGGCCGATGCTAGGGCTCGCTTGAGTGCATCGAAGGACTCTTGGGCTCGCTCATCCCACTCAAAGGGAGTATCCTTCTTCAAGAGATGCATAAAGCCTCTAGTTAAATTGGCAAAGTTGACAACAAATCTTCGTAATAAGTTTTCCATGCCTTGCAAACACTGAAGATGATGAATATTCTTCAGGGGAGACAACTGAAGTATTGCCTCAACCTTCAAAGGGTCGACTCTTATACCCTCTTTTGAAACGATGAATCCTAACAAACGACCTCACTTCACACAAAAGATGCACTTATGAGGATTGATTCTAACTGAATAGTGCCATCATCTTTCGAATACCAATCTCAAGTGATAGGGATGACGCATTCTCATATGAGAATGAGCAATGAGGTCATCCAAAAATACTTCAATAATAGACTTGAGATCATGGAAGATTAAGGTCATCGCCCGCTGAAATGTAGCTCCAGCATTTTTAAGGCCAAAAGGCATTTTTCGATATGCAAAGGTTCCCCAAGGACAAATAAATGTAGTCTTGTGTTGGTCCTTAGGTTTAATCTGTATCTGATTATACCCGAAAAATCCATCCATGAAGGAGAACACCTCACTACCTGCACACTCATCCAAAATATGATCTATGAATGGTGTGGGGAAGTTATACTTAGGACAGGCACGATTCAAATCGCAGAAATCAGTGCATATACGGATCGCTCCCTGCTTCTTATCCACCAGAATGGGGTTTGAAACCCACTCCATTAAGGGAATGGGATAGATGAAACCGGCTTTCAACAGCTTCTCTATCTCTACCTTAATGGCGGGTGCTTTCCTAGGATTCATGGCGCGTAAACGTTGTTGAACAGGCCTAGCGTTGGGGTAAGTCTTAATCTCATGTTCGACAATTCGAGGGTCAATACCTGGCATCTCGTCATAAGACCAAGAAAAAATGTCACAGAATTCCTTGAATAGCTTGGTATATTCCAGAATCTTAGCATGGGAACATTCTGCCCCAATATAGACATTCTCTATTGTGCCAGTATTGCGATAAATGTTGATAGGAATCGTTGCCGATATGTTTGCCATGTTTCCATCAGCCATCAGACCAGGAGAGCTTAATGGAATCACAGGCCTACCAACTTTCTGACTAAGAATCTCCCTATAATCCTCATGCTCCAAATGGTCAAGTGCTGGAAGAAAGTACGATCTATGATGAAGTTCCTCCCATGGTGGCTCAACTCTCGACATAGCCCCGATAATCACTTCATCTAAAGGGAAAACTGTATCAAGGTAGTCATGGGCATGAGAAGACTATACTGCCCATGCCGGCAGTACATAGGGGTATTCCTCCTCCATCCGCGAAGAGGAAGAACAAGGCTTTGCAACATTCTTGATATTAGCTTGATAAGCTATCATAGCTTCAGGAAACGACACGCTCATCTCGATGGGATCACTTGAAGTACTCGGTGTAGAAAGAATCCAAGGATCTTCCATATGAGTTGTGCGAAAATACACCAAGGTCGTAGATGTCGAATCCTCATCGAAACAAGATCCTATCATGAGGATCGGTGCAGGACAACTAAAGCTTTCGATGAGGGATGGATACATGCCTACACCCACACTCCCAGTTTCTGGCTGAGAGTGTTCAACGATCGGGATTGTAGCTCCCGAAGATGAGGTAACAGACGGATTCTTGAATGCCATTTGATCAATCGTTACAATCTTCCCATTATGTGGAAAGCATACAACGCAGAACAAGGAAGAAGCAATGGATTGCATACTATACATCCAGTTCCTACCCAGCAAGAGATTGTAGTCAAGGGGTGCATCAACCACCTCAACTTCTATCGCAACAGTCTTCCCCCCCCAAACAGACTTTAAGGGAAGGGAGGATACCGTGCAGCCTAAAATATCTCCCATCAAACGCAGTTAACATAATCACTGATTTAGACAGCTCAGGAGAACCCAGACCCTTCCAACAGGCCAAAGACATCATAGAAGCAGCAATGCCCTCGTCAATCACAGTACGCTTGACGATCATATTAAGACATTCTACATGCACCAAAAGAGACACATAGTAGGGCAAGCGAGGCTGATGTCCTGCAGTTTCAAATTTGATCACCAAGGAAGAATCATCTCCATTCACACCAAGGGCAGAAAGCAACGCCTTCCTTTGAGAAGGACAACTCTGAAGCACTTCCAATGCAGACATCGCACAAGGAGTATGGCCGAGATCCTCAACAACTGAATAATTCTGGGCGGCTCGGGCATTTGGATTATGCCTCGAACGCTTAAGGACTCCCTTAGGAATGCAAGGTGCAGCTTCAGGTTTATCCACAGGTTTCTCCATGCGCAAAGGGGTTCCTGGTGGATCGGGCTCTTTGCCTGGGCTGGGTTGTGACGAACTATAATCTTTCACACAAGTCACAAACTTGGCAGCACAGACCATGTTAATGCACCCACGAGCACTAGTCTCTAGTGGATCATTCTCACTAGACTGGTCATGGGACTTCGAGTTCATATTTTGGTTATGCGGTAAAGGGTTCATTAGCACAGCTGGGCCTTGTGCTAAGAATCTCGAAGCTTCATCAATCCGAGGGCACAAGTAAGTGAGGTGATCATCCTTACATAACTTGGAAGGGAATTTAACCTTACGTTTCACTTGCTTGTCCCCACCAGCATTTCTACCGTTCTTGTCATTATTGTTAGCATTCTCATTCTTATTCCCACCCTTTCGATTATTATTTTTACCCTTTTTTTTATTCCGTCCAGGCTGCTGGTTACCCTTCTGGTCCAATGATTGCACAGAAAGTACATTCACCGTTTGGGCAGGTTGAGACGAAGCCATAGCTTGTCCCAAAGCAGATTGGTTGAGTGACAACTGACTAACTTGTTTTGCAACCGAATCTGCAGGTTTCACACTTGCACAACCCACAATGCCATCGGCATGTGGTCCAGGTTTGACTTTGGGATCGAAACTAGAACGAGGAGCGTTGGGAATAATCTCATACAACAAACCAGACTGAGCATAGATTAAGTCCAGTTCCTGCTCCCTAAATATCGCTTATTCCTCATTCTGCACTCCGGATGTGGAAACATCCTTCGCTATATATGGAAATAACGACTTGAGGAACCACTCTAGAAGGAACTTTGGCGGTATAAAGGATTTAATTAATCTCTTCCATCTACGCCACTCTTGAATATGATAAGAAATATGGGTGGCTTTATCTTGCCGAAATGTCAACAAGAGTTCAGTACCAACGTCATAGCGCGCTGGAAGTGATTAAGAAAAGTCATCGCAAGGTCATCGAAAAAAGTGAAAGCACCCCTAGGTAATTCTATATACCATTTCGCAGTAGGCCCTATGAGGGTGTGTAGAAGGAGCAAGTCGACGAAGTCGACTTGAATGAAGACCGACTTAGTCGATCAGCCGACTAAGTCGATGGGCCGACTTAGTCGATCAGCCGACTAAGTTGGTCAGTCAACTAACTAGAAAGATTAGTCAGCTAACTAACAGTCATGTCGGTTCACCGAACCGACAGGTAGTTATTTTTGTAATTGTTTGTAAATTGTATATATTAGGCTGTTGAGCCAAGCAAGAAGTCAGTTCAGTTCTCTGCCTTGTATGAACTCATTACATTAATATAATCTATTTTCCTATCTATTCTTGTCTCTTTTATCTGATTTATAGTTATGTATGTTTTAGTATGTATTATTGGTAACCTTATGTGATCTGTGAGATTACAATAGGGTGCATTGAAATAGTCTCAAACAGACTAAGTCCTGATGTAATGAATTCGAAGAGCACCATAGGTGGAACGTAGTAATGTGTTCACTCAGATCCTCTCTCGGTTTTACTTTGAAATTAGGTATGTCCGAAGGTAGCTTGGTAGGGACAGCTGGCCAAGCTGGGTCATGAGCCACAGGATCGTTCATAAGTCTCGATAAGTCAAGAAGATTAAGCATCGTGAGGAAAGGGATCCTAGGATGATGAGGTCTATGGACTGCTCCTTGGTTCATATAGGGTTCATTACCACCATGGCCTTGGCCATGGTGCCCTCCTCACGTATGACCCGTATAGGGTGGCGTGGAAACACCATAATGAGGTGGAACTTGACTAGTAGGAGCTACAAAGCCATAATTAGGAGAATAAGCAGGTTGTGAATACCCGCCTCCATAAGGTGAAGAAACATGTCCATACTGCGTCCCATAATAAGGTCCATAGGTCATCGCATGGGATTCCCCATGAGACACTCCATAGGTAGGAATATATGCTCCAGAAGTAGGAATATACATACCGGAAGTAGGGATATAGGCCGTGGAAGTAGCAGTCTGACCTCTAGAAGCATGAACATAGCCTCCCGAAGCAACGAGCGGTATGTAAACTTGAGACACAATCGGTCTAGTAACCGTAGTACGGACCTGACTCGTAGCCATGTGCCGACTCGAGGACGTACATTTGAAGAAATAGGGGCTGAGGACGAAGGCATCTGAGTAATAATATATTTACTACCGCCTATCGTCACTCGTCTCGAATCTGGTATCCTAATCGAATCGCTAACCCTAGACCTAGGAGGGATATAAGATGTAGCTTCCACCACTGGGATGGAAGGTGCAATGTGACTAGTGCTCCCAAACCTCTCTGCATGGTAAGGAATGAGAGTTCCCCCAGGAATAGTGCTAGGCTCAAAGTTGGACTCAACATGAAATGTCAAATCATGCATAGGAAAACCAGCCGTACCATAACTACCATAGCTAGTAGTGGCAGGTTCGAAATGAGTCTCGGCGTCCTTCAACATGCCATACCATTAACGTGTCAAAGGGGAATCAACTCTAGAGTGAGTAGGTCTATCATGCAAGGCTCCTATCTCAGAAATCATAGGACCTAACTTAGCTAAGTCGGGTGAAGGATCGTAAGTCAGTGTAAATTCCCCATCGTCTACATGAATGGGAGGAGGTGGTTTAGGAATATCCTCTAAATGGTATCCCATGGTGTGTGAATCGATGTGTGACATAGTCCGCCTGGACTGTCTAGGTCTCTCTCCCAAAGGAGGAGGAGAAGTAGAAGGCAGAAGCCCTGCTAATCGATGAGAACGACGAGGAACCGCACTCAAATCCATAATGACTCAAAAATAGCAAAGACTCTCTATTTACGTCAAACCTATTCCAACTAGCATGCACAGAGTAATCACTAATAAAATATAAAGCCAAAGGCAATCAAACAAGGGTTGTATAAGTGAGCTCCCGAATGAAGTAGGTATGTCTCGCCTAGGAGAGGCTTGAGACTCCCATACACAACAAGCAGAGGTACGTAACCAATTATTGTGGCCCTCAGATTCAACGTGTAAAGCGACTATGCTGTCTGACCCCAACCTGGCTGGGACACCTACAGAATAACCTCTAAAAGTACCCCCTCGATATCCTAGGTAAGGCCACTAAGGTCACCTCAATATAATCAATGCTCAGGCGGACAGTCGCAGGCGGGATTGACCGTATGGGCAAGGTAGCAAATCCAAAAACTCTCGAAAGAGCCCCCAGATACGAATACAAACCTAGAAATATCTTCAGTGCTACTCAGTTATGACTAGGGGTCATCCCAATCAATAACCGCTCACACTGCCTCGTGCTTAACTCCCGTTTGAGACGAGGATCCTGAGAACAATGGTTATACCAAGGATTTCACACACTCACCTAGACAGACACCTAGATGTTGTTGTTTAGTGATCTTGGAGAATTGACTTACAATGAACTATTCCAAGATCCTAAAACCCAAACTTGTTGGTGCACCCTATAAAAGAAAAGAGTGTAATACATTTTATTTAGCGTTGAATTTAGTTGGCTTTATTACTCAAAAATAGGATATGGTCATGCAACTAACGGTGTTATGACGCAACAAGAAGTAAAATGCACACCTAACAATCAATGCAAATGCATTGTGTCCATGAAAACAGGGTATGCTACTACGTGAAATGCACAATTCTTCTTCAAATGATAAATGCAAATTTTCCTATATGAAGTCCTAACTAGTACTCCAAAGCAAATCTAGATCTAATGCAAGTACAATGCAAAGTTAAAAATGCAATGCATGATGATAAGCAAATGTTTTTGAATTTTTTGAAAATAAAAGAGATGTAAAAAGCAAAAGAAATAATTCTACAACCCCTAGACTTTGCAAGCACACCCAAACAGCACTCAAGCAAAGCACTAAGGTAAAATAACTCTAATGCACTAATCTCAAACAAAAAATAAAAAATGCCATGACAAGAACTTTCCTAAAAAAAAAATTTAGGCTAAAAAAATGTTTCTGGTAAGAAACAGAGGTCAAAACAGACTCAGGCAGTGCCAAAGGAGACTCAACAACTAATAGAATTCACTCAGTAGCCACTTATCCTCCCCAAAAAGACAAAATCAAGGGTATACGTGACTGTTCACAGTAAACCTGCGTGTATATGCAGAAATCGCCAAAGAAACCGTGTGTATACGGAGAGAAATTCCTTAGTGGAGTCGCCAATTCTGTTACGGAGAGAAATTCCTATGGCTTAGGGTACCACAACAGACAGCTTGACTCTAGAAATCAATCCTTTCCAATATGCAATAGAAATTAAATGTCTAACACTAAAGGATCATACCTCATACCTTATTCCAGATGGTTGAAGTAGATCCCCATTGAGCTTTCCAATCTTCAGCTTGAATTGCTATAACACTTCCTCAACAACAAGTAAACAATACAAGCATACTATATAACATGGTGTTAGATCTATTCTAGCATATATAATCAATAATGTAAAAGAATTTGACATAATCCCATGGATACAATATTCATTCAAATACACATCATTGGACAGGAAAAGATATTTCTATTAATATAAATCAGAGATGACAAGATACAACCTCTGACGGCACGTCTGCGAATCGGAGAAACTGAATCCCCCACTTGGGCCTCCACCACTTCAATCCTCCATCTCTCGATAGCAAGCTCACTAGCAAAAGGCAAGCTTGGGAAGAACACAAAAGTGCTCCAAGGGACAAAGGGATGCAGACTCAAGCATAAGTTCCAGCAACAATGGACTATAGTTTCGTTGCTCTCAATTCTCTCTTATTCCTTCAATGTACCAAGGCGTTCCTTATATAGCTTTCAAAGGGATAATGAAAGGTCGAATCCAAATGATCTCAAGGCATAGGGAAGGCCAGGAGTCGAATGAGTTGGATCCATGTCAAGGAAAACTTCAAAAGGATTTGGATTATGCACACATCCCGATGTACACGGTTATATGGGTCAAACCTGCGTATGTACGCGGTTATAGGTTTAAAAGCTGCGTATATCATTTTTCATATGTTTTTAGGGATGATCAAGGAAACATCAAAGAACAAAAAATGGTCCATAGGGGATAAGGAGTCTGTAGCAGGACAGGGGAAGGCCATACAAAGTGTGATTCACCTAGAGTGGTGAAATATGCTATAGCAATGTGTGTGATAAATAGAGAGGCTCACTCTCTATTTATATTCTTTCATTCACTTAAATTCCACTCCAACAAGTTGACCCCACTTAACAATTACTTACCAGGGCTGACATCTCTATGAGAGTCTAATAACCCTAGTGCCCCACAACTATGGGGACTTTTCCCTTCGATCAACAAGGAGGGTTAACCTTGAATCAATTGTGGGGACTATTTCCCTAACTTACAATGGAGGGTTAACCTCAATGACTTTACATGACTTATTTACATTATTGAATCTTTTGATCGGAACATTGGGGCATGAAATGACTCAATTACATTACAGATACTTCCTAGAATAAAAATCGAGGTACGATACATAAGATACACAAGTGAATACATTATGAAGTTACAAATACATCAACAAGGGGTAGCCAAAACCCTATCCATCCTCTCTTGAAAATTGTGAGCATGACTAAGTGACTCTTGGATTATCATATATGCACCCTCATTTAGAGGGTGGTTTTCAAAAGAGGGTCTAATAACCCTAAAATTGGAAATGGCTTGACCCATTGAAGTTCTCCAAATAGGAGCATCAGGGCCATACTCAGCTTCATTAATACCATCATTCTGACCTTCCATTGGAGAATGAAAAGAAGTGTCACCCGCAAGATACTGTTGGACCAAGAGAGTAATGTAAGAAGTGAATTAATATCCACTTTCTACAACTGGATTTTTCTCCATACGGGAGTCAGTTGTATCTCCTTGGTATGTGGCTTCCATTGGGCCTTCCCCTATTGCAGGTGGAAATTCGAGTGGTAAACCCTCGTTTCTTCTGGATCGTCTCAACTGAAACTTAGCTAGATTGAAAAAGTCACTTAAACCTAACCTGGGGTTTCAAAACTAAGAAAAATCACACATAGTATTCTCATACACAAGCTACAGGCCACAATAAAACTTAAGTGATAGGATGAGCACACAATAGTTTGTCTCTCACCGGGATTGTCAAGAAGGTGCAACTTGCAAAATAATCAAGGTACGTGCGTAGTAATCTCCCCGAGTGTTGTTCTCAGTGTATTGCTCCAAACAAGATGACCAAAAGGTTTACCTCAGTTATACAAGAAATCCTAGTAGGGTCTCCCAAATCAGTAGTAGTGTTTTCTAATGCACAACCATCCACAAGGGACCTTCTGATATACAATCGAGTACATGAAGTACCTTTCTATATACCTCAAGGGTATGTGAAAGGCCGTTCAATATACCGATTGTACGTGGAAGAATTGTGCGATTCCCAGGTTGCAATATAGAAAAATAACGATAGCTCCTACATTTTACGATGCTCGAACATGTCACTAACTTATCACTCAAATTTCTATACAATTTTAGACCTATAACTACCGTTAATTTTAACTTGAGTGGTTAGGTGAATGCATGGAGTTCTGACATAAATGTAAAGCCATGCAAACATGAAATGTAGATATTTTCACTTTACCATTCAAGACATGCCTACCTATGGGAAGGAGAGAGTATTTTTCTTTTCAATTTTCGTTTTGAAACCAAAATTTTCCAAAACAACTACATTAAACCAAACTTTTTCGGAGAAAGAGAACACGCAAAAAACTTCAAACTAATTTTGAAAGCAAGAAAAATAGGGTAAGATCTCTTTTTCTAAGAAGAAAGACAAAACACACTCAAAGGTATAATCAATACTTTTCGATTTTTCTTTTAAAAACTAGAAAGATCTAACTTAAAACTACTAATATTTTTCTTTTGATGAGATCAGAATGTAAAAGAAAGAGAATAAAGGTGGAGATTTGAAAGCTGACGAGGCTAATCAAAGGTCCAATAATTTGTCCTCAAACAAAAATATGAACAAAGTCTCAACAAAAAAATTTCTTTTTTTCGAAGCAAAAAGAAGTCCTTCATAAAATTTAATGAAAAATGAAAACAAGCAACCATTTAAGAGGGTATTTATTTTCATATTTATCAAACAATAAGACTGATATCTAACTGATGCTAAGCTCTCAAAAAACACTGCTTTCAAAAAATTTAAAACCAAGCATACAAGCAAATGGAAATATGAGTCTATCCTAGCTCTTTGATTCCAACAAAGTAAGCCTTTTATCACATCAAATTTAACATTCAAACACTCAAATTTATTTAGCACAAACCCGGACACTCAGAACTGAAAGAAACTTAACCAAAATTTTTACAAAAAACTTTGAAAAAAAAAGTCTGGAAAGACCTACCCGACACCGCTTCCAGAGGGTCACTAATAGAGTGTTTCTGCACGAGCACTGCTTCCTGATTACTGATCACAGGAGATGGCACTTCTTCCTGCTAACTGAGTTCAGGCGATGGCATCGCTTATTTCCCACTGTGCATGCACGGTTCCTTGTAGATGTCTAAAACAAAGAAAATTGTGAAAAAAGTAAAATTCATCAATGTGCAACTCACATTTAAATCATGAATTAACAATAATTGAAAGCATAGAAGGTGAGAACAACTCATATCTGAACATATCTGAAGATACCAAACCAAAATCTCACTAGATTAGATAGTGGATCTAATTGAACTAATAAAGAACGATAGCTTGGATTTTTGACAAGTGTTTAAAAAGACAAAGGAAGATCAGATCAGCTAAAGTTTTTCCCCAACGAAGTCGCTAGATTTATAGCTACGAATTTTGCACCTCCTGCGGACAGGAGTTGTTCCTCTTGTCTGAATGCTTCAGATCTAGAACAAATGCTACACGACAAGATTGGAATATTTTCCATAGAATGGAAGGAGATATGGAATCAAGTCTCTTTGATGTAATAGTATAGATGTTCCCTCTAAAGATGATCCTTCACGGATATACCTGCATAATCACAAGGAAACAACAAACAAGATCAAATAGAAGAAAAATATAATCCACTATTCTATATTGATGATTAAGGAATTCAACAACAAAACATACGATAATAACACAATATGTTTTATGGGAAAGGAACCAATTTTGCATTAGATAATAGAGAAGAAGTTTACAACCTATTCCTTAGTGTCAATGTACTTCTTCACAAAGCCAACATCTCATCACCAATAGCTCCAACTTGCTCCCTCAAGCTCACTCTTCTCATTTAGGCCAGAATATCAAAGAAACAACATAACTTTACCCTCTCCTCAACCATGGAGAATGAGCCTATTTTTATAGGCTTGGAATGTGTAATGTCCCCAAAATTTGAAAATAAAAAACAAATTTATAGGCTAGTAAAAACTACCTGAATGAAACATTATTACTCTTGCGGAATATACATACACTGCTTGTACTGTTGTCTATTCGTAAGCTTTCCTTATGTTATGTTATTTACTTTCAGTCATTTATTATTAGTACATTTTACTTACGATGTCCTGAGTCTGTTTATTAAACTATTCTCTTATTTAGACATTACTGTCGATGTCTTAATTATTTGAATAGAACCTCATTTACTTCATCACATTTTTAATTTGTTATTTATTAAGTTCTGACTTAACTTTATTTGTGGGAACAAAGTGGGCGGAATGGGGGGACTGGTTCTCCCACGATGGTCTGAGAGGTAAAGTATTACTTGTTACGTAGGCTTACTTAGTTCAAACGAACTAAGGCACCTCTTTCATTTAATTTCAGGTTTACCTCGGGTTAAAAGGCTTAGTAGAGAGCTTGATAATTTCGATCTTAATTTGTACTTACTGCTTGTTATTACGCTTCCTTACTGCTTCACATGGGTAGCAAGGTAAGTCCTGTTTCGCTAAATATCTACCTAGATAATTAACTAGGTGATACTTGAAAATCTATGTACTTATAACTCATGTTTATTTTATCATTGCTATTAATATATATTCTTATTTATATTTTGCAGGTTATAACCTTGGAGTTTTATTTTTGGTAAAAATACCATGGCATATTCCATATGCCATGGTTACTAAGCATTTAAGATTAGGGACAAATGCATTGTGCTAAGGCTTAAGCCTAAAGTTTACACGATACATACCAAATGATAGAACTTTGGGATAACGCATACCATGCCTGGACTATGTATTAGCGATACCTTGTAATACTATACAATCTGTTGTTAAACTCTGGGGGTGGCGAATATAACATAAGGTTGAACCATATGTCAATAGGGTTTAAGATTTTGCATGGGAAATGGAGGTCACAATTATGCAACGAAACTTAAATATGGAGAGTGAGTTTGGTATTTCAATAATGGTCACTAGCTACTACCATTAATGTTCTTGGTAATCATGGTAGCCCCAAGCTTAGGGATTGGATCATGATGGATTTGTCATTTTCTTTGTTTGATTCGGGGTTTGGTCTTGCTCCGCGCAGGGGAAAATGGAGGTGACCTCCATGGTCACAAAGGTAAGAGCTCGTTTGGATTCATAGTATTTTGATGGTTTGGAATTGATGCACTTAAACGTTGTCATACTTCTCAGCTGGTTTGTGGATGGTTGCAGGTGCTGGGGTCTGTGGAGAGTATCGTGGTTTGAATCTCATCACTGGTTCCTATGTGATGTCAATGTTGTAAGGTAAGCTTTCCATCAAGACAGTGCTTGTTATTTCTCGGCCTCACTGAGTGATTTATTCATTGTTTGGTTTTGGGGTTTCACTGTTGAGTTGGAACTCACCTTCGGGCATGTAATGCTCAGACTTGGGTTTTTAATTTAATGTTTCAATGGATTTGGCAGTGGAGTCAAATCACATTTATTTTGGCACTATGTATAAAATTTGGGTTTGTAAATCATAGATGGCTTCAGGCTTTGGATCCATTTGCTGCACCATTTCTTGCAATGGTGCTATAGCCCATTGGCATGCCTGTGTGGACTTCGTTTTGGCTTCTAAATCAACTATGTGGAGATACTACAATTGGAAATATTGTGTAAAGTATATACTCTATGAAATGACCATCGTTTTCAAGCTTACTGTGTATGTATGGAATATGTTCTATGTTAATGCTTTATTAACAGGGTTTTATAATGGCATACGCCTTCGTTGGTCTATGTGTAAAGATGTTATTTAGCTTTTACTGTAATTACTTGACAGTGTGGTAATGCCATGCCGTAAGTGGCATGAATCTTCCCCATAGTGTTTCGATAGTTTAGTATGTTGTTTGACTTAAGGTTATCGATTCTTATGTGAATTGCATTGTGGAAGGCCATGGGTTGGAAGACCCATGATGGCCAACATTTATTGAAGGTTTATAGTTAATGGAATGTGTATTTAAATTGTTCTTGGCTAAGGCTGTTTTGTAGCTAGGGTCTTACGACCTCACTGTTAGCGTAACCATTGTTAATTACATTGCATTTGATGTATTTGTAAATTGAAGCCCACATACATTGGTGTATAGCATGGCCTGTGTAAAGATATAAACGATGGATTATATAAAAGGTTGATTCCTGTTCATTATGTTATGTCATGGATTTTATTTGTTTTTAAGAACTTGTAGTATGGTTATACGATTTGGATTTTGGTTTTATATATTATACCATGGTTGTTATTATTGTTTTTGCCTTGGCTCTGAACATCCATGGGATTCGATGTCACGAACTCTGTCGACATAAAAAAATGGGTTTAACTATTAGTTGTTTAATGCTATGTGATTGAGATAGATTAAATAACAATGTGTATTTCTTTTATAGCCATGAGTTAATTGAATGGATGTGATTCTTGACTAGGAGAATTGGTCTGTGGATTTTATAAGAGTACAGATATTTGGTATTGGACCACATGGATGGTCACGATATCTTCTCTGTTCAGATATTTATGATGATACTTATTTTAAATGGAATGTTATGGTAATTAGTTTGTGTTATGGAGACAGAGCTTGAAAGGTCTTTGATGATTTGTTAACTTTGTTTTTTTTATAGTCTATCCTTAGTTGATTTTAAATGTAATTAGTAGATTAGATTATAACCCTATTTATAGGACCGTTTATATATATAATATACATAGTTATCTTGTACTTCTGAACTAGTTTTCTTTCAAAGAAATCTAAGGTAAGCCTCTGCTGACAAGTGAAATATGTTAGCACAGTAATAATGCCTAAAGAACAAAATATATATTTCACCAGAAATAAAAACCTAGTTTATAGTAAACATAATCCAATTATTGAAATAAAAAAGAAACAAACTGGAAGGTACAAACCCTGGTGGTATACAACATATGATAAAACTTACAGTCTAAGGTTAATATTTAAGAAGTGCAATCCCTAGCAGATTCTAATCAGAAAATCAACCACATAGGGTTAGGAAAGGTATTGAAATCATTTACCTAGCATAACCAGCAACAAATATAGAAATTAAACATAGACAGTCTAGGGCTTCATACCTCTAATTGAAGCTCTATTAAAGACTGAGCCTGCACACTCAAATAACCAGCATTAATAATTCAATGCAGATATGACCTCTGTTTGATGAAAAAATTACTTTAGAACTACCACGTTCCACCCAACCATGACCCGGAACCGTTCCTGGTTTAAATCCAGATCCCCTTGAGCTGGACTCCAACATGAAAGTATCTTAGAGATCCTGGGGTAGGTTTTCCTAACTAGTATTCAGCTCTGAATCAATTCTCCTTTTCCTTACAGGAAAACATTCTCCAAGGAATCAGTTGAGAGCAGAATAGGCAAAAAATAATAATTTTCCTAGATAAAATCAGAACCGCAAGCCTTTCCTTGGCTTGAGTCTTTATAGAGAGACTTTTCAGTCAAAAGAACAGTTAAATCAAGAAACTTTGGTTTCTTGATTTAACCCTTTTCAATTACTTTGGGTAATTATTAATATTTTAACTTAGGAACTTTCTACTAGTTCCTAGTTGGACTTTAATAAACATTATACTATTTATTAACCTTTAATAATAAATAATAATTGATGGAGCGTATCTTATTTCTTTCATTTATTTATATTATTAATATATTTAATTCTTTATACATACCATGTATAAAGTACATAATAATATAACACTTTGTTAACATTTGTCTTTGGGCATCATATACCATGATCCCTAGACTTAATGACACTTCTTCATTAAGGTCAAGTAGGTAGATGGTTTAGGTATACTAGGCTAGCAAACTCTTGGATGTTGGATTTCCCTCGTATAACATGGTATCTCTTCAGTACTTTGATGAGAATATATAAATTCAAAATTTCATTTAATCATTTACAAATAAGTATGATGAGATCAATATTTTTCTTGAGTCGTTTTCACTTGGAAGTTGTTAAATTATTTTCAATAACCCCTAGCGCTTATGAGATACCATACTCAATGCTTTAACAGGGTGTTACAATTCAGTGCAATTCCAGAGCTCCTTACTTAGCACTAGTACTAGGATGTACTTGTAGGATACACCTAGGGATACAATGGCCAAGGAACCGATGCTCTAGAGGTTATTCTCAACATCAACATGGAAGGCTCCAACGCTTATTCCCAACACATCCAATTATATTTTCATGTGTTCGAGAGTTTCTCGCTCAACACAAAAGTAAGTACACATGTGCTACAGAGCTTCTTGCTCAACACAATTCATTAATCACTCGAGTTCTCAAGAGCTTCCTCACTCAACACAAAACATCTCATCAATAATGTGCTTCAGGGTCCACCCCCAACACAAACACGCATATACATATATTATCAATAAATGGGCTTACGCTCAATATATAAAACAAATCATCATGTTCATATGCAGTGGGGTCTTTGACACTATAAAAATAAAATATCAAGATAATCATCATAATCAATAGGAACATGCCTATAAGTGTTAGGTCCAAAATTTGGGATATTACATCCCTCCCCACTTAGAAAAACATTGTCCCTGGTGTTCTAGGGACTTGAAATGATATCATGAAATAAAACGGGGTAATCCTTTCTCCTGGTGGCCTCATTCTCCCAAGTAGACTCATCAGCCTCAAAGTGATTCCACTGTACTTTCAATTGGACCATGGTGGTCTTCCAAATCTGCACTTCTCTCTTGTCTAGTATATGAGTAAGCTTAGGGGAAAACTGCCCTTCAGGTTCCACCTTTAATAAGGACCAATCAACAACATGTTTAGTATCATAAACATATTTATTTAACAAAGATGAATGGAAAACATTGTGTACTCTTACATGCGTGGGAAATGCTAGTTCATAAGCCACTGGCCCTTTCTTGGCTAGTATTTCAAAAGGTCCAAAAATTCTAGGTGCTAAATTACTGTACCTACCCAATCTCAATGAGATTTGTTTGGATTTTAATTTCAAGTAAACATGATTTCCTATTTGAAAGTCCTTATCCTTTCTTTTTCGATCCACGTAACTTTTCTAGTGGTCGTATGCTTCTTTAAGGTTCACCTGGACCTTGGTAACCAACTATTCCAAGGCCATCAACAAATCAGGTGCTAACATGAGACGATCCACCAGGCTATCCTGAGTAACCAGTGTTCTACACTTCTGACGATAGAGTACCTCAAAGGGACTCATCTTGGAAGAAGTCTAATAACCATTGTTATAGGAAAACTCTGCGAGGTGTAGGTAATCCTGCCACTTCGTGGGATTGTTCATGACATATATTTGGATCATGTCCTCAACAATTTGGTTTACTCTCTTCGTCTGCCCATCTATCTGCAGGTGATATGTAGTGCTAAAGTTCAACTGTGTCTCCAATCCATAGAATAAAGATCTCCAAAATTTTCCTGTAAACTTAACATCTCGATCCTAGATAATTTACTTGGGTATCCCATGCAATCTAAATATCTCTTTCAAGAAGATATCATCAATGTTTACGGCCTTGTAGGTCAACTTCATAGGGATGAAGTGTGCTGCCTTTGACAAATGGTCGATGACCAAAAAAATAGAATCATTTTTCTTCTTATGTTTTAGTAAACCGGTGATAAATTCCATACTAATGACCTCCCACTTCCATTCTAGAAAGGATAATGGCTACAACAATCCTGCAAGATGCTGATCCTCAGCTCTGACTAGCTAGAATTCCTAACATTTCGTAATAAACATTGCAATGTCGACCTTTAACTTAGGCCAGAAAAGTGTCTCTTGATAGCGAATATCATCTTTTGGTATCCCAGGTTCCCTGAGTAGGGTTCCCTATGAAATTCCATGGGGATGCTGGACCGAAGGTCCCCTCCTTCTAGAAAATACAAGCGATCCTTGGACCATAGCAGTTTGGATTCATCTACCTTGTATTCTTTTTGTTGTTGAAACAACCTGTCCTCTTGGACTTTCTTGAGGATTTCCACATAGATGGAGTCAACTCCATTGGCTGCTCTAATCCTCTCATCTAAATATGCATCGGTTTGACTCAAGGTAACCTCATAAATCATATGAGTTTATCGTCTTAAAGCATTGGAAACCTTATTCTCCTTTCCCTTAATGTGCTTAATCTTGAAATGGTACTCATTGAGGAAAGGAAACCATCTAGATTGCCTCACATTTAGATTCGGTTGATCAAATAAATACTTCAGACTCATATTGTCTGTCTTTAGAAGGAATTTCCTTCCCATGAGGTAGTGCCCCCACATCCGCAAAGCATGGATGATGGAAGCTAACTCAAGATCATGCGTAGGGTAATTCTGCTCATGCTCTTTTAACTTCCATGACTCATAATAGATCATGTACTCATTTTGTAAGAGGACTCCTCCAAGTCCTTCCTTGCTTGCATCCTTGCAAACAACGAAATCCTCATCAGGATTAGCAATTTGTAACACTGGTGCGGTCATCAAAAGATGCTTAAGCTTTTGAAAAATTTCTTCACACTTAGCAGTCCATAAGAACTTACATGCTTGCTTCTGCAAAGCAGTCATGGGGCAACCGATTCTCAAGAAGTTCTCAATGACCTTTCGATAATATCTGGCTAATCCCAAGAATGACCTAATGTCAGTGACACTAGTAGGGGTAGGCCAATCCTTTATGGATTTAATATTTTCTAGGTCCATAGCTATCCCTGTCTTGGAGATAATGTGACCTAGATACCGTATCCGTAGTTTGTAAAAATCACATTTACCAAACTTAGTGTAAAGCTGGTGTTCTCTCAACACTTGTAGTACTACGCGAAGGTGTTCTTCGTGTTCTTCTTTATTCTTTGAATAAACCAGTATGTCATCTATAAATACTAAGACAAACTTATCCAAATACCTACTAAATATGTTTTTCATCATACACATAAAGTTTGTGGGTGCATTGGTCAACCCGCACGGCATCACTACAAACTCGTAGTGACCGTACCTTGTACGAAAGGCGGTTTTGTGAATATCCTTGTCACAAATCCCTACCTGAAGGTACCTAGATCGTAGGTCAATATTTGAAAAGATTCTAGATCCTTCCACCTGATCGAACAAGTCGTTGATCCTGGGGAGTGGGTAACGGTTTTTGATAGTCATTTTGTTCAATTGATGGTAATCGATGCACATCTTCATTGTACCGTCTTTCTTCTTTACAAACAATATCGGTTCTCCCCAAGGGGACACAGTAGGTTGGATATACCCTTTCTCTATTAGCTCCTACAACTGCAGCTTGAGTTACACCAACTCAAGTGCACTCATGTGGTACAAGGATTTGGAGGCCGAAACTGATCCTGGGGTTAGTTCGATGGAAAAATCTAGGTCTCATTTCATAGGTAACCTGGGGATTATTATATTTTTATCATTGAAGCTAGCATTAACTTAGGATATTTAACTAATATAACAACAAGCACAACAATCAAACACAAGAGACAATATACACAAATATTTTCCTTGGGGAAACCATAAAGGAGAAAACCCCACAACTTCCTCAGAGATAGAATCAACACCAAAAGTAAAACCCCAAAACAGTAAGATGATCTCCCAACAACAGTAGTCTCTCTCTCTCTCTTGTCCTAGCAGCTTCTTCTCTCTCAGCTATGCGCTACAACTGAGTGTGAGTGAGTGTGTGATAAATAGAGAGGCTCACTCTCTATTTATACTAATTCCTGACTTGAGAATAACTCACTAGGGCTGAATTCTCAAGGAGAGTCTAATAACCCTAGGGCCCCACAACTATCGGGAATTTAACCCTTGATCAATAGGAAGGGTTACCCTCTATGACTTTACATGACTTGTTTACATTATTGAATCTCCCGATAGGAACATTAGGGCATGACATGACTTAATTACATTACAGATACTTCCTAGAATAAACATCGGGGTACAATCCATAAAATATACAAGTGAATACATTTCAAAGTTACAAATACATCAACACTCCCTCTTAACTAGGAAGGTATTCTCTCGACACAATTTATCAGCATAGGTCTTCTTCTTTGTATCATCTCGATCATCATCAAGTTCTCTTCATATTCAAGTCATATTCATCTTCAAGTCATCTTCACTACTGGATCTGGATCATCATTGGACCATCACTGGGTCATCATCACTGGATCTAGATCATCACTAGGTCATCATCATTAGATATGGATCATCACTGGGTCATCATCACTGGATTTGGATCATCACTGGATATGAATTGTCACTACTGGATCATCACTGGTGCTATCTCTCGATTCTTCTCGTCATAGGAAGTTCTACATATCCAGCCCTTTTTCATGGTAGTTGTAGGCCTAGCCTCCATGTAGGTCTTCTTCAACGCTTATATCTGACCCTTAGTCAGAATGGCCTGCCCAACACTTACATATGACCATGGGAGGAAAACATCCAACAACCATGTTAGAAAGGCACGCCCAACACTCACATATGACCATGGGAGGAACACATCCAAGAACCATGTCAGAAAGGCCCAACACACACATCCGATCATGGGAGGAACACATCCAAGAACCATATCGAAAAGGATCAACACTCACATCCGACCATGGGAGGAACACATCCAAGAACCATATCAGAAAAGCTCAACACTTATATCTAACCATGCGAGGAACACATCCAAGAACCATGTCATAAAGGCTCAACACTTATATCTGGCCATGGGAGGAACACATCCAAGAACCATGTCAGAAAGGCTCAGCCCTTATATCCAGCCATCTGGGGAACACATCCTGCATCCATGCTAGAAGGGCTCAACACTTATATCCAGCCATGTGGGGAACACATCCCACATCCATGCTAGAAGAGATCAGAAATTATATCTGATCATGTGGGAATACATCACATAGCCACATCAGAATGGTTATGCACTTACATTTGATCATGTGGGAACACATCCCACAGTCACATTAGAATGGCTCTGCACTTACATCTGATCATGTGGAAACACATCCCACAGTCACATCAGAATGGATCTGCACTTACATCTGATCATGTGGGAACACATCCCATAGTCACATCAGAATGGCTCTACACTTACATCTGATCATGTGGGAACACATTCCACAGTCACATCAGAATGGATCTCGGACTCATCACCTTCCCTTGGAGGGAACCTTGAGATCTCGAGAACACCAAGATTCTCCCTGAAGTACTCAAACTTCACTCTAG
This sequence comes from Pseudotsuga menziesii, assembly GCA_001517045.1. NCBI lineage: Eukaryota > Viridiplantae > Streptophyta > Pinopsida > Pinales > Pinaceae > Pseudotsuga > Pseudotsuga menziesii. Next base: position 400,665 of record LPNX010515928.1, on the reverse strand, counting down.
CCAATGGCTTGGTCAACACATCAGCTATCTATTCTTCCGTCGCAACATACTGGATCTTCACTACTCCTCTCTACACCATATCCCTGATATAGTGATATTTTATCTTGATATGCTTCGACTTGTCATGGAACACCTGGTTCTCAGAAAACTTCACACAACTATGGTTGTCGCAATATATTCAAGTAGCTTCCAACTGGAGAACACATAAATCAGACAATAGCTTCCTCAACCATACTGCCTCATAACTATCTAAACAAGCTGCGACATACTCTACTTCAGCTTTACTCAGTGCTACACAAGATTGTTTCCTACTAAACCAAGAGAGCCCACCTGATCCCATACTGAAGCAACACCTTGAAGAACTCTTTCTATCGATGGCACTTCCTGCCCAATGTGAATCAACATAACATTCATGGTTAATCTTCTGATTCAACTCATACTTGAGCCCATAATCAACTATACCCTTCAGGTACCTCAGAATATGCTTTGCAGCAATCAAGTGAACATGTCTAGGATCTGTCATGAACTGGCTCAATGTGTTCACATCAAAGAAAATATCCGGTCTTGTATTCGTCAGGTACATCAAGGACCCAATCATATGATGATACATTGTAGCATCAACTGCTTCTGACAAAGCATCACTCAATAGATTCAAGTTCAATGCCACAGGTGTGGTCATGGCCTTGCAATCCATCATCTTGAATCTCTTCAGGATCTCTACCACATACTTCCCTTGTCCTAGGGAAATTCCATCTGCATTCTGCCACATCTCCATGCCTAGAAAATAGTGCATCATATCCAAGTCCTTCATTTCGAACTCGGCAACAAGATTCCTCTTTGTATAAACAATCAGCCCATCCATACCTATTACAAATAGATCATCTACATACAGTAGGAGTATCACTTGGTTCTCTTGTTCAACCTTGTAGTAAAGGTTGGAATCTGCTTTACTTTTAGTAAATCCCAAAATGGATAAGAAGCTATCAATTCTGTCGTACCATGTCCTGGGTTCTTGTTTCAAACCGTTCAGGGATTTCTTCAATTTACACACATGAGTCTCCCTATCATGTGTCTCAAAACTGAGTGGCTGCTCCACATACACTTCCTCTTCCACTACACCATTCAAGAAAGTAGTCTTGACATCCATTTGGTGTATCTTCCATTTCATCACTGTAGCGAGAGAAAGTATTGATTTGATGGAAGTGTATATGGATACTGGTGCAAAAGTTTCTTCATAATCTATTCCTTTTTTCTGGGAGAAGCCACAAGCTACAAATCTTGCTTTATATTTGTCTATGCTACCATCTACAACATGCTTGATATTGTAGATCCATTTAGAAGTCACAATAGACTTCCTCTGTGGTCTAAGGACAACGTCCCAGACATCATTCTTGATGATCGATTGGTACTCCTCGATCATAGCATCCTTCCATTCTTTCTTCTCTACCACTTCTTCATAGTTGGAAGGCTCTTTATCAATAATGTCACATAGCAGGGCGACATAATTAGAGCAGGACCTAGTTCTCTTTCTTTCTCTGTGTGTTTCTTTTGGAGCCCCATATCTTTTTGCACTTAGGATAGCCTCTCGTACCCATGCAGGTTTCCTCTTGTGAGAATTCTTTTCTTGAGGTGGATTTACAGGTTTTTGAGGTTCTTCTATTTCTTGATCTTCTTCTGGAATTGCTTCATTCATGGTTGTGTCATGAACTCTGGCTACTTCTGTTTCTTCATGTTCTTCAGCAGGTCTCTTTTTGGATTTGTTGTAAGCTGAGTCTTTGTCAAATGTTACGTCCTTGCTGATGTCGATCTTCTTGAATCCTGGGAAGTATATTCTGTAAGATTTCAAGCTTTCATTGTATCCCACAAATATACCCTTCTTTCTAGAAGGTTCTAACTTTGTCCTCTTTTCTTTTGGAATGTGTATGTATACCAGAAAGTCGAATATTCTAAGATGGATGAATTTTGGTTTCTTGCTGACAAAGAATTCTTCAAGTGTCTTGTTCTCGAGTACTCTATGTGGAGTATGGTTTTGTACATACACTGCTATTCTGGTAGCTTATTCCCATAGATGCATGGGAAGATCTTGGTCATGAAGCATGGCCCTTACAGCTTCCATGATCATTCTATTCTTCCTTTTTGCAACCCCATTCTGCTGTAGATTATATGGAGTGGTTAACTCCCTCTTAATCCCTGAGTATTTGCATAACTCCTTGAATTCATTTGATGTGAATTCTTTGCTATTATCTGATCGAAAGGTCTTGATCTTCTTTTCTGTGTGGTTCTCAATCAAGGTTTTGAATTCCTTGAACTCGTTGAATACTTCATCTTTGTTCTTTAAGAAGTATATCCATGTCTTCCTAGAAAACTCATCAATGAAAGAAACATAGTATACATACTCTCTTAACGAACTGGATGACATCAGACCACATACATCGAAGTGAATGGTTTCTAAGATTCCTTTAGCCTTGCTTTTGCTACTTGGAAATGTCTTCTATGTGTTCTTTCCTTTCGCACATCCCTTGCATACTCCTTCATGCTTTTCTTGTATTTCTGGAAGACCTTCAACAACTTTTCTTGCAAGTGGTAGTGTGCTATAGTGCACATGTGCAATCCTTCTATGCCAAAGTTCATTTGGTTCTACTGAGTCATGAACCAAAGCTTGTTCTAGTTGGCCCTTCAACTTGTATAGACCTCCTTCTTGTTCCCCAATCACTACTGCATCATCAATAGTCTTTCCCTTTGGCCACATAAGAACTTGTCCATCTACAAATGCAGGGCCTCATGCCTTTTGCATCCAATGCAGATATGGAGAGGAGGTTCTTCTTTAGTCCTGGTACAAACAAGACATCCTTCATCTTCATATACTTTCCAGAGTCTATATTATAGGAGGATTCCCCACTACCTTTTATTGGATACTGGTAGTCATCCCCGAGTTTCACGTTATGGAGTGATTCATGTTCTGATAATTTCACAAAAGATTCTTTAAATCCCGTCATATGTTTGGAAGCCCCACTATCTATAAGCCAATCATTGCTTCCATGTGCGATATTTCCTATGAGAGCGGAAATCAAAACATATTCTTCATCACTTGTTTGATTTTCTTTGTGGAAGGTTCATCATCTTCTGTAGCATGAGCATGATGTCTTCTCTTGTTTCCCTTCTTCTTGTGAGAGCTATTTTTGTTTCTAGTACAATATTTGGCAAAGTTTTCTCTTTCATCACATGTATAGCATCTAAATTTAGATAAATCTCTTCTAGTGTTATATTTCTGTTGGAAGTGCTTACCTTTGGGGTGATGAGAGTTTCATCTGCTTTTATTGGAGTGTATTGTAAGAGCTTGATCTTCACTTCCCATCTTTTCTTCTTGATCTACTATCCGAGCTTCTTTCTTGTAAGCATTCCTCCCACAGTCTACTGAATTTGACTAGATTCTTTCTGGCACAAATCCCTTGAATAAAGGAGTCCCATGATCTAGGGAGGCCATTCAAGGTGGTCATCACAATTTCTACATTCTCCACTTCTTCATCTACTACTTCAAGTTGTTCCTTGATCTGAGAGACTCTTGTAAAGTAAGACTAGATGGTTTCCACATTCTGGATATTTACATTCTTCAATTGGTTTCTCAGAGTCATCTTCCGATTTATGTTCTTCCCTTCAAATAGTTTAGTCGGGGCATTAAACAAAGATTTAGGTGTCTTTAGGGAGGACACCTGTGGTATGAGCTAATCCTTCATTGAATCAGCAATAATCCTCTTAGCCATGACTAGTTTATTCTTGTATAAGGCCTTAGCCTCATCTCCCTATGGAACGGGAACCTCTTCATTGATGTAAGAGTCCAACTCATTTTCTTCCAGGACCAAGGAGATCCTATAATTCCATGCTCAGAAGTTATCAGCTCCCTCAATATTTTCATCAAGCTTGGTATGATGAGACATCTTAACTGAGAACATCAAATGGAAATACAAAATATTTAGATCTTACCAGGTTAAGATGTCAGAATTGGATTTGGAGCTGAATTTCTGTAGAGCTGGTTCAGGAGGAGATTAGGGTTTGAATTTCCCGGAGTTCTACCCAACAAAAATATTTGATCTTGATCTCTAAAATTTGATTTTGAGGAGGAGATCAATCCATTCCTGGGCTCACTAAAAAAATCCTCTTATGTAGAAAGCCCTAATTTTCGGCAGCAGTGTCGAGTCAAAAACTGAAGATAATTAGAATCAGATTCTGCTTCGACAGAAAGATGCGCCCTAGAGAGGAGAGTCAGCCCAACCTTCTTTTGCTGAAAATATGTGGAGAGAGATCCAAAAAGTAGGAATCCCTAGTTTACGCAGTTGCATAGCGTCTTCTTCGCAGGTTAGCTCTGATACCATGTTAGATTTTTATCATTCAAGCTAGCATTAACTTAGGATCTTTAACTAAGAGAACAAAAATCACAACAATCAAACACAAGAGACTATAGACACAAATAATTTCCTCTGGGAAACCGTAAAGGAAAAAACACTGCAGCTTCCTCAGAGATAGAATTAGCACCAAAAGTAAATCCCCAAAATAGTAAGATGATCTTCTGACAGTGGTAGTCTCTCTTTTTCTTGTCCCAACAACTTCTTCTCTCTCAGTTATGCTCTACAACTGAGTGTGAGTGAGTGTGTGATAAATAGAGAGGCTCACTCTCTATTTATACTAATTCTGGACTTGACAATAAATCAATAGGGATGACTTCTCTAGGAGATTCTAATAACCCTAGGGCCCCACAACTGCGGGGACTTTAACCCTTAATCACTAGGAAGGGTTACCCTCTATGAATTTACATGACTTTTTTACATTATTGAATCTCCTGATAGGAACATCGGGGAATGATATGACTCAATTACATTACAGGTACTTCCCAGAATAAACATCAGGGTACAATAAATAAAATATACAAGTGAATACATTCCGAACTTACAAATACATCAACAGGGATTTCCTCAGGAAACACATCCTTGAATTCTTCAAGAATGGGAAAGTCTTATATGCATTGTTCCCTATCCAAGTCTATGTCTTGAATGTTTATTGCAAACAACTTGCATCCTTTCCTAATGCATTTATTTTCTTGTAAGGAAGATATTTGTCTTACAAAAACTTTCTTTGGAATGCCCTGAAACTTCACTTGGTTCCCGAGGCTATCAGTACACAAGATAGACTTGTGCAAACAATCAAGCAAGACATGGTGTTGTTCTATCCAGTCCATGCCTATAAGCACATCATACGATCCTAAAGGTAGGTCATTCAGGTTTACTTTCGTAAGAAAACCATTCAAGTTTACTTTACATTCTTTAACAATTTCCGAAACCTTCCATTTCGTACCTGTGGCTAATTGTACCAACCAAGGTTTTTCATGTTTTACTTTGCCTAGTTTTCATTCGTCAACAATTTTAGGTGAAACATAGCTCCAGAAAGTACTAGGATAAATAAGTATTGAAATAGGAGTATTCAAGATCTTACCTTCTATCTCAACCATCGTAGCTTGATTATCTACCTGTCAACCATCCAATGCTACATAAATCTGGGGTGTTCCAACTATGTCCTCGACAATTGGTTCTTCTTGTAAGTTGTGCAAGAACCCACCAGTCTTGTTCTTACAATATCAGGCATAATGAGTCCCACTCTATTTCCAGCAATTGATTAGTAACAGGTAAGATTCGGCTCCATTTGCTACTAGTTTGTTAACATTAGCAGTTGGTACATAAGGCTTTGTACCATATCTATTAAAGTTCTTGTTCACTTGAAAGCTGTTATTTTTATTTCTGTATGGTTGTGGGTTGGACTGAGGTTTGCATTTATTAGATAAGTTCTTATACTTGTATCGGTTTTAGTTTAGGTTCTCCTGCCTCAGCTTCCCATGCTCATAACAGAGCCTAGCTTTGTGCAGTGTGGTATCCAAAATCTTAGGCCTGTCGAATTCAATCCTGTCCCAAAAACTGGGAGGAAGACATCCTAGGAACTACTGGATATTTACTTTTTCTTCTTTGATGTATGGTACATAATGCAACAGATCTAGAAATTTGTTAATAAACGCTTCCATAGTCATGGATCCCATGCATAGTTCATGAAAATATTTCACTTTTCGGTCAAAGAACATTTTCAACATATATTTTTCTTGGAAAAGCTTTCAGAAAGTATCCCAATGTATTTCCCGCAGCTCATCTTTCTTGGTGTGTTTTAAATCCCTCCACCATCTTGCTACCTTACCATTTAAGTTATAGATGGCAAGCCTAGCCTTCATCTCACTTGAATAGTTATGAACCTAGAAATACTTACTCATGCCCAGCAACCATTATTCATCCTTTTCCGCAGTGTTTACTTCACCTTCATAGGTCAAGGCTCTTATTTTTCGAAACTCCCCCCTAAAGACTCTCATTGCTTCTTTGCTTCTTTCTTTGGGGAGAAAGAGAGTCATCACTGGAAGGACTGTGATGATATCCTTTTGGTGGTTCAGGGGTGCATTCTTCTTTTTCCTCTCCTCTTGGGTAATCTTCTCTTTTGGAACTATTTGTGGACTGAGTAGGTTTACCCTGCGGGCTTCCTCCCATCACATTTCTCAATAAGGCTTCATTTATAGCTTGTTGTTCCTTCCTTTGATTCAGGTTGTCTTCTCTGAAAATTTCAATTCATCTTGAAGACCGTGTAAAGTTTTCAAAACATCGAATTTTAGCTCTATGACCAACTCCACTTCAGGAGTGGGGGTGGTCATCTTTCCTTGACGACTGTTTTCTTCCTCAGTTTTCATAAACTGAACAGTGCTGTAAAAATTCTTGTAACTACAAAAAAAAATTTAATAACAGGAAAAATTTCTGTTAGAAACCAAAATTTAATATTATACTTTATTTTCTTTGTGGTGATATCTTGGTACGCCCATAGGTCTCTTAGTATTGAAACTGGGCTCTGATACCACTTGTAATGTCCCCAAAATTTGAAAAAATAAATTATAGTCTAGTAAAAACTACATGAATGGAACATTATTACTCTTGCGGAATATATGTACACTACTTGCATTGCTATCTAGTTGTAAGCTATCCTTATGTTCTGTTATTTACTTTCAGTCATTTATTATTAGTACATTTTACTTATGATGTCTCGAGTTTGTTTATTAAACTATTCTCTTGTTTAGACATTACTGTCGATGTGTTAATTATTTGAATAGAACCTCGTTTACTTCAGCGCATGTTTACTTTGTTATTTAATAAGTCCTAACTTAACTTTATTTGTGGGAACAAAGTGGGCAGAGTGGGGGGACACGTTCTCCCACGATGTTTTGAGAGGTAAAGTATTACTTGTTATGTAGGATTACTTAGTTCAATTAAACTAAGGCACCTCTTTCATTTACTTGCAGGTTTACGTCGGGTTAAAAGGATTAGTAGAGAGCTTGATCATTTTGCTCTTAATTTGTACTTACTGCTTGTTATTACACTTCCTTACTGCTTCAGATGGGTAGCAAGGTAAGTCCTATTTTGTTAAGTTTTACCTAGATAATTAACTAGGTGATACTTGAAAATCTATGTATTTATAATTCATGTTTATTTTATCTCTACTATTAACATATATTCTTATTTATATTTTGTAGGTTATAACCTTTGAGTTTTATTTATGGTAAAACTACCATGGCATATTCCATATGCCATGGTTACTAAGCATTTAAGCTCAGGGAAAAATGCATTGTGCTAAGGCTTAAGCCTAAAGTTTATACGATACATACCAAATGCTAGGACTTTGGGATAACGCATACCATGTCTGGACTATGTAATAGCGATACCTTGTAATACTATACGATCTTTTGTTAGGATTTGGGGGTGGCGAATATAACATAAGGTTGAACCATATGTCAACAGGGTTTAAGCTTTTGCATGGGAAAAGGAGGTCACAATTATGCAATGAAACTTAAATTTGGAGAGTGGGTTTGGTATTTCAATAATCGTCACTAGCTGGTGCCATTAATGTTCTTGGTAATCATGGCAGCCCCAAGCTTAGAGCTTGGATCACGATGGATTTTTAATTTTCTTTGTTTGAGTTGGGGTTTGGTCTTGCTCTACGCAGGGGAAAATGGAGGCGACCTCCATGCTCATGAAGGTAAGAGCTCGTTTGTCTTCACAGTATTTCAATGGGCTGGCATTGATGCACTTAAACGTTGTCATACTTCTCACCTAGTTTGTGGATGGTTGCAGGTGCTAGGGTCTGTGGAGACTATTGTGGTTCGAAGCTCATCACTGGTTCATGTGTGATGTGAATGGTGTAAGGTAATCCTGCCAACAAGATAGTGCTTGTTATTTCTTGGCCTGACTGAGTGATGTCTTCATTGTTTGGTTTTTGGGTTTCACTGTAAGGTTGGAATTCACCTTCAGGCATGTAATGCTTAGACTTGGGTTTTTAATTTAATGTTTCAGTGGCTTTGGCCATGGAGTGAAATCACATTTATTTTGGCACTGTGTATAAATTTTGGGTTTGTAAATCGTAGATGGCTTCAGGATTTGGAGCCATGGGCTGCACCATTGCTTGTAATGGTGTCGTAGCCCATTGGCATGCCTATGTTGACTTCGTTTTTGCTTCTAAATGGACTGTGTGAAGATACTGCGATTAGCAATGCTATGTAAAGTAAATACTCTATGTTTGAATGAAATGACCATCATTTTCAAGCTTACTGTGTATGTATGGAATGTATGCTATGTTAATGGTTTATTAACAGGGTTTTATAATGACATACACCTTCGTTGGTCTGTGTGTAATGATGTTATTTATCTTTTACTATAATTACTTCATAGCGTGGTAAGGCCATGCCGTAAGTGGCATGAGTCTTCCCCATAGTGCTGCGATAACTTAGTATGTTTATTGACTTAAGGTTATCGATTCTTATGTGAAGTAGACTGTGGAAGGCCATGGGTTAGAAGACCCATGATGGCCAACCTTTACTGAATGTTTATAGTCAATGGACTGTGTATTTAAATTGTTCTTGGCTAAGGCCGTACTGCAGCTAGAGTCTATCGACCTCAGTGTTAGTGTATGCATTGTTAATTACATGGCATTTGATGTATTTGTAAATTGCAGCCCGCATACATTGGTGTATAGCGTGGACTGTGTAGAGATATAAACAATGGATTATATAAAAGGTTGATTCCTATTCATGACATTGTGTCATGGATTTTATTTGTTTTTAAGAACCAGTAGTATGGTTATACGATTTGGATTTCGGTTTTATATATTATACCATGGCTGTTATTACTGTTTTTTCCTTGGGTCTCAACATCCATGGGATTTGATGTCGCGACCTCTGTCAGAATAAAAAAAATGGGTTTAATTATTAGTTGTTTAATGATATGTGATTAAGATAGATTAAATAGCAATGTGGATTTCTTTTATAGCCATGAGTTAAGTGAATGGATGAAATTCTTGACTAGGTGAATTGGTCTGTGGATTTTATAAGAGTACAGAGGTTTGGTATTGGACCACATGGATGGTCACAATATCTTCTCTGTTCAGATATTTATGATGATAATTATTTTGAATGGAATGTTATGGTAACTAGTTTGTGTTATGGAGACAAGACTTGAAAGCTCTTTGATGATTTGTTAACTTTGCTTGATTTATAATCTGTCCTTAGTTGATTTTAAATGTAATGAGTAGATTATCTTATAACCCTTTTTATAGGAATGTTTATATATATATACATAGTTATCTTGTACTTATGAACTAGTTTTCTTCTAAAGAAATCTAAGGTAAGCCTCTGCTGACAAATGAAATATGTCAGCAGAGTAATAAATCCTAAAGAACAAAATATATATTTAACCAGAAATCGAAACCTAGTTTACAGTAAACATAATCCAAATATTAAAATAACATAGAAACAAACTAGAAGGTACAAACCCTGGTGATATACAGTATATGATAAAATTCGCAGTATAAGGTTAATATTTAAGAAGTGCAAACCCTAGCAGATTATAATGAGAAAATCAATCACATAGGGTTAGGAAAGGTATTGAAATAATTTACCTATCATATCCAGCAATAAATCTAGAAATGAAACATAGATAGTCTATGGATTCATACCTATAATTGAAGCTCTATTAATGGCTGAGCTTGCACACTCAAATAACCAGCATTAACAATTCAATGCAGATCTGACCTTTGTTTGATGACAAAATCACTTCGGAACTACCATGTTCCATCCAACCATGAACCGGAACTGTTTTTGGTTTAAATATGGATCCCCCTGAGCTGGACTCCAACATGCAAGTATCTTAGAGCTCCTAGGGTAGGGTTTCCTAATTGGTATTCAGTTCTGAATCGATTCTCCTTTTCCTTGCAGGGAAATGTTCTCCAAGAAATCACTTGAGAGTAGAATAGGCAAAAAATAATATTTTTCTGAGATAAAATCAGAACCCCAAGCCTTTCCTTGGCTTGAGTTTTTATAGACAAAATTTTTAGTCAAAGGGACAATTAAATCAAGAAACCTTGTTTTCTTGATTTAATCCTTTTCAATTACTTTGGGTCACTATTAATATTTTAACTTAGGAACTTTCTACTAGTTCCCAGTTGGACTTTCATAGATATTATACTATTTATTAATCTTTAATAATAAATAATAATTGATGGAGCTTCTCTTATTTCTTTCATTTATTGATATTATTGATATATTTAATTCTTTATACATACCATGTATAAAGTACATAATAATATAGCACTTTGTTAACATTTGTCTTTGGGCATCATATACCATGATCCCTAGACTTAATGACACTTCTTCATTAAGGTCAAGTAGGTAGATGGTTTAGGTATACTAGGCTAGGAAACTCTTGGATGTTGGATTTCCCTCGTATAACATGGTATCTCTTCATTACTTTGATGAGAATATAGAAATTCAAAATTTCATTTAATCACTTACAAATAAGTATGATGAGATCAATATTTTTCTCGAATCTTTTTCACTCAAAAGTTATTAAATTCTTTTCAGTAACCCCTAGTGCTTACCAGATCCCATACTCAATGCTTTAACAGGGCGTTACAATTCAGTGCAATTCCAGAGGTCCTCGCTCAACACTAGTGCTAGGATGTACTTGTATGATACACCTAGGGATATAATGGCCAAGGATCTGATGCTCTAGAGCTTATGCTCAACATCAACATGGAAGGCTCGACAGCTTATGCCCAACACATCCAATTATCTTTTCATGTGTTCCAGAGTTTCTCGCTCAACACAAAGGTAAGTACTAATGTGCTCTAGAGCTTCTTGATCAACACAATTCATAAATCACTCAAGTGCTCCAGAGTTTCCTCACTCAACGCAAAACATCTCATCAATCATGTGCTTCAGGGTCCACGCCCAACAAAAACAATCATATACATATATTTTCAATAAATGGGCTTACGCTCAATATATAAAACAAATCATAATGTTCATATGTAGTGGGGTCTTTGACCCAATATAAAAATAAAACATTAATATAATCATCATAATCAATAGGCAAATGCCTATAAGTGTTAGGTCCAAAATTTAGGATATTATAGAATGGATAGAGATGGTTGAGAAATTGGTCATTGAGGTGGCTAGGAGATCCTACAAGGATGGATCTTGAGCCCAACTGTCCCTAGTGATCAGGGATAAAGGTGCCACGAAGCCTTATTTCGAGAAGCTTCATGAGAACCTCTCTTTTTTCACTTTTTACCAAGTGCACCCCTTCTTCCTCACTGAAACAGAGTGGTGACACCTTGATCAAAGGGTAAAGGTGGTGCCACTGCTTACTGTCGACACATTACAGGCGGTGCTAAATAAGGTGCCTCTTTTTGACTAAAGGGTAGAGAAGGTGTTGGATTTTCATATGTAGATTTGATGTCTGGACCAATATTCTTACTTCACAATTTGGGATAAGGGAAAACACTCAAGTTTAGGATCTCATCACATGCTGATGACGAGATTTAGGTGTAGCTGTTTTCCAATCTAGATAATTCAGTTCAAACTGATGTTACACTTGGAAATAATGTCCAAGTCACCGTTTTAGGAAAATGCACTATTGGTATTCTAACCAAGCACGGGGATAAATTTTTTATTCCTTATGTTTATCATGTCGAAGCTCTGAAACATAATTTTCTGTGTATTGGGAAGCTGATATAAAAAGGTTATGGAGTCTACATGGAAGACAATCATTGTCTGATTAAAGACATACCTCCAAGCAACCAACTAATAGAAAAAGTGCCAATGACAAGAAATCACTTGTTTCCACTGAGGATAGTTCCACACATGAAAGGGAAGACAAATACAAGGGTTTCATTCAAGGAAGAAAGAAAAGAAGTAGTCATACATTGTGCCAAGAAAGAAAATGCCAATGTTGAATCGCAAGTACTGTTTCAAACAGATGTTCAAGATGATTCCTAGTTGTGGCATTTCAAATTTGGACATCTGAATTTTGGTGGGTTGAAGCTAATGCACAAAAATAATATGGTGAAAGGATTTCCATTGATCGACAAGCCAAGACAGATTTTGTGAAGGCTGCATTTTTGGCAAGCAACATAGAGAAAGATTTTCAGTCGAAAAGTCATACAAAGCACATAGACCACTTGAGATTGTGCACTCTGATATTTGTGGCCCACTGTAAACATCATCCATTGGTGGCTGTAATTATTTTCTTACTTTTATTGATGACTACTCAGGAAAAACATGGGTATATTTTCTAAAACATAAATATGATGTATTTAGTTGTTTTCAACAATTCAAAGCATTCGTGGAGAATCAATGTGGATACCTTATCAAAATATTAAGGACTGACAAAGACAATGAATGTGTTTCGAATCAATTTCTAAATTTTTGCAAAACCCATGGCATACAGAAGCAATTCACTGCACGGTATACAACTCAGGAGAACGATGTCACAAAAAGAAAGAAAATAACCATTATGGAGATGGAACGCGGCATGATGGTAGCCAAGCATTTGCCAAATGAATATTGGGTGGAAGCAATTGCAACTGCTGTATATATTATGAACCAGTGTCTGACAAAGAGCGTGGAGAACAAGGTTCCTGAAGAATCATGGACATGTATGAATCATAGTGTTTCTAATTTAAAATTTTTTGGTTGTGTTTCATATGCTCATGCGCGAGATGAGCTGAGAAATAAATTAGATAAGAAGGGACATAAATGTATTTTTGTTGGCTACTTTGAAGACACCAAGCTTGCATGCAAATTGTATGACCCTGTAGCATAGAAAGTAATTATCAGTCGTGGCGTTCAATTCGTTGTGGATGAAATCTAGGATGGAACCATCAAGAATAATGTCAAGATTGTGTCGAATGTCAAGAATGATGAAATGATGGAGGAAGTGGTTCAAATACCATAGGTAAGTCAACCAGTCACAAAACCTTCAACTCCCATGACACTGTGATATAGTTCAGCACAAGGAACACCAGCACAAGTTTCATCTTAAGCTATTCTGACAAGCACATCAAGAGGAAAACATAATCCGTCAAGTAGTTCATCGAGGTCAACATCAATAGATCCAGTGAAGAAAATAATTATGCGTGAAATATATGGAGCTGGTACACCAAATTCATTCTCTCTCTTTGCATTATTTTCTCAAATATATTATCCACTAACATTTGAGGAAGCTGCCGAAGTTGAAGTATGGGCACAAGCAAAAGATGAAGAAATAGAATGCATTGAGAAAAGCCAGACATGGGAGTTGGTAGATGTACCAGAAGATAAAGATGTAATCAATGTTAAATGGATTTACAGAACAAAGCAAGATGTTGATAGGAATGTGCAGAAGAAAAAGGAAAGAATGTTCGCAAGAGGGTTCACACAACAACCTCGCATAGACTTTAATGAAACTTTTGCATGAGTCACATGCATGGATACAATCATAATTGTTTTGGCCACCGCTGAAAAAAACAAATGGATTGTTTATGAAATGGATGTTGAATCAACACTTTTGAGTGGTATTTGTATGAAGACATATATGTGGAACAACCACAAGGCTATGGAGTTCTAGGATAAGAGCAAAAATTGTACAAGATGAAAAAAGGCGCTCTATGGTTTGAAGCAAGCTCCAAGATCTTGGTACGGTCGCAATGATTCCTATCTCATCGAAAATGGATTTCACAGAAGTGAAAGGGAACCAACGTTGTACACCAAAGCGAATGAGAAAGGTAACATGTTAATTGTTTGTGTATATGTAGATGATTTAATATTTACTAGTGATTTTGGCATAAAAAGAATTTAGAACAGTCATGGAAAGTGAATTTGAAATGACTTATTTGGGGCTCATGAAGTTTTTTCTAGGCATTGAATTCTAGCAATATGAAAGTGGTATTTTTATATCATAGTCAAAGTATGAAAGTACAATTTAAAAAATATTCTATATGTCTAATTGCAAGTAAGCTCCAACACCAGTAATAACAGGTTATAAATTGAGCAAAGATGATGATGGATCAACAGTAGATCCTACACTATTTAAAAGGTTTCTTGGAAGCCTTATGTAATTAACACCGATAAGACCATACATTATGTATGGAGTAATTCTGATCTCAAGATTCATGGAGTCACCAAAATACTCTCAATTGAAAGCAGGTAAAATAATTATGAGGTATGTAAGTGGTACAAAAGACCTTGGCATAATGTATTCAACCTCAAAAATTTTTAAACTCATTGGATACACTGACAATGACAATGGAGGAAATACATATGACACGAAGACCACATATGGGTACACATTTCATTTTGGAATAGGTGTTGTGTCATGGGATTGAAAGAAACAACCCATAGTAAATGTGTCTTTAGAAGAATCAGAGTATGTTGTAGCTATAGGTGGTGCATGTCAAGCTGTTAGGATGCAGAGAATGTTAAAAGACCTGTTGTAAAAACAACAAGAACCAACAACCATTTTCCGTGACAACAATTCAGCCATCGTATTATCAAAGAACCATGTGTTTTAGAACAAAACCAAACACATCGAGACAAGATATCATTTTATAAGAGAGTTGGTGAACAACAAAGAAATTTATTTAGAATTTTGCAGGTGTGAAGATCATCTTGCATACATATTTACAAAACCTTTAGCAAGGGATACATTCCAGTATCCACGAAGTTATTTATGAATGACAAGTTATGCTCAGTGTACTATGTCATGAATAGAGCAAGTTTTAGCTTTGAAACATTTTGTAATATTTTGTTTTAAAATTCTTATCTGCTCATAATTAAGGGGGGGTATTGAAAATATTAATTAGTCGTTGATCCGAATAACACAATAGCCGACTCTATCAGAGTTTGTAGCAGGTCATTTTATGTCAAACAGTATTACATGATGAAGACTTCATGTCTCTCGTATATAAGCGAGTCAAATTAGGTTGATGAAGCCAAGTTTATAGGTAGATAGTTATTACAGTCTTTAATGTAATTCGATAGAAGTTTTTTATAAGAAAAAGAAGATTTTAAATTCGAAAGATAGAGACAGAGCAGACATACACATAGATAGAGAGATACAAAGAGGAGAAGAGAAGTGCGGAGAAGAAAAAAAACACTCTGAAGACTTTGAAACTCAAGCTTCTGTGTTTTGTGAAAGTGTTGAGAGTCGATGCTCTGTAAAAGCTGAAACATCCTTGTAAATTTCTCAATTTGTATTTATGGCTATAGTTCTTTGTTATGTTGCCACAAGATATATAAATCCATATTTTATGGTTTAATGCATGTTTTATTTAACTGCACATCTTCTCTAGATTTACAAGAGTGAATGTTGTTTACATTTACTATTTAGTGAAAGACTCAAAGAGTCCATAATTATTTCACCGCTTAAAAGTTCTAGTTTTTATCTGCATAAGTGTTCGACACAAGTCTTTTTTAATATTTGGTGATATGCTATTGTGAGTGAGTTGCACTATAGTTGTGTTGAAGTTACCAGCGGTGAAAAGTGTTTTTTCATATCTTAAGTCTTTATACTAAGAAATATCTCTTTTATAAAGTTGGACAAAATTTGGTCGCACACGAGTTTGTCATAACCTAATTCATGTCGCAGTCAAATTCGATCGAAGCCAAGTGAGTCTCTCGAGGTAAAAGTGTGTTCGATGAAACGCTTGTTGTAGTAACTCTATCGTCGCAAGTATTTTGGTCGCAAGACTTTTCGTTAAAGTAAAAAGGGAAAGAAAATTTTATGACTACATAGTAACTAAAGTCTACCATTGAAGCAACCCTCTTTCCTGAGAAAAAATTGTCATGTTACCAATTTTTTCTATGGACTTAGTAAGGTGTTTGTCTTGAGTCACCTAGTCAATCTTTCATAAGGAATTATCTAGAGGTGGCAAAGTTTCATAAGTTTCCTAAGTATTTTTTTGGAAGGTTAAAATTTAAAATTAATGGGAAAACTTGGGCCACCTCTAAAGGAAAATTTGCCAATTTCAGTTGCTAAGGGAAAGCATTAATATTTTTGGCAATATTTGGCTAGCAATAAGTTGGTTAGAAAAGATAAGGCATTTGTGCATAAGTTGGGAAGAATTAACGGAAGTGGTAGAGGAAAAAAGAAGATTTTGGACCAACTCCATAAATAAATGTAAATTGGTTAGAGTTGGTTAAGGAACTTAGAGGATGCCTTTATGAAGGTCAAAATGGTTAGAGGTTGTATTTATGAAGGTCAAAGTGGTTAGAGGGAACACTAGCGAAGGTAGTGGATAAAGTGGGTTGTGAAAGCGACAAAAAATGAGTCTGTATCAAGTATGTATGGAATCTCTATTAAGTATGTAATAGGGATATAAAAGAAAGAACCCAAGCTCTATGCGGGTTATAAGTTTTCCCTATGGTCAATATTTACAGTTAGCTCTGAATTGTTAGACTCTCGTTGGATGAAAAGCATGAGCTCCTAGTTAGTGCCTTTGTATTGCTAACAAAGTAAATGATTTACAGGTGAGTGTGCAGAAGAGTAGGAAAGGTCAAGTCGATCGAGGTTGTGTGTGGAACACTAGTAAAGTAGGAAGAGAAGATAGAGAAGATCAAAGAGCATGAGAGGGAGGAAGAATCTATGAAGGTAGAGAAGAATCTTTTAAACAGAGTTTGCAGCTTAGTGCGCAGACGAAAGGTGCATCTAGTTCCTCATGGCGGATGAAGAGCACCTTGTGGGATTTTTCCGTATGGGTTACCATGTTATATTCTGTGTATATGTGTGAATGTTGAATGTGTCTAAGATGTATGTGTAAATGTTGTATCGAATGAATGACTGTATGTTTGCTTACAAATGAATAAATGTATGATGGTCACATTGTGTTAATTGAATATGATTATGCTACATTTCAGGTGTTTTTTTAATGAGTTACATAAGAGAAGCTGGGGCACAACCTAGATGTTGAAGCACAGTGAACACAATTAATCCACCCCTGAGCTTGGTTGAGAGCCTTGGAGCAAATCCAAGGTCATAGACATCCTCCCACCCAACTGCAGAAACGTGATTATAGCACTTACCCATCATAGAGAGATATCTCGAGTGATAGGGCATGTGCATCGTAGGTGTTGTAGAGTGAGCTCTGCTCTAACCGGCTGATATCTTGGGCTTTGTTGCGCAGAACACAAGGGACTAAACCTTCATTAAGATCCCTAGAGAAGGGACAAAAATCGAAGTGCTATCATTGATTCCACTAGTAGCTGAAACCCTAAAAACCTTAGGCTAGTTTCATAGAGTGGACTCAACTTCATAAGGCTTTATAATAGAGTGAACTCAACTTCATAAATATATTTTTATAAAAAGATGACCATAGTAAATACAAATACATTCATATAATAACATATCTAATAAATATCAAATTTTTATAATAGAGTAAACTCAACTTAATAAATATATTTAAAAATAAATAAACTATCAGCACCAGACAAAATCAACTTACGATAAGGTAAATTCATAATAACAAGTTTTTTTAAACAAAGATAACCTAATTAAATACAAATAAATTCATATAAATATGATATAAAAATGTGAGAAAAAATTATTTCCAACCCCTAAATGAAAAATCTGATAAAATAACAAATCCAGAGTTCATTGAAACAGTAACCTCACAAGTGAACCCCTAATTTTTGAACCCATTCCTTAAGCATACAAACTCAAACTCAACCTGTATAAGCCCTTTAAGCCCAAATTAGTGTTTTGAGATGAATAGTAATTTCTGTATTCATTGTGAGACCCGCCTCCAAGATATCGGAGTTCCTGAATCCTGGTCTCGTGTAATCATGCGCCTCCCATGCCTTTGAAGATCTTGCAAAGTTCATTGAGGTGGCATTGTTGTTACTGTGTGCAGGTTTAGGGTTCAACACAGTTGCTGTTGAAGATCTTCCAAAGTTCATTGAGGTGGCATTGTTGTTACTGTGTGCAGGTTGCCGCATTTCTCCAATATCTTGGTGGTCCTGTCGAATTATGGGTCCTTTTCCATTATGCCTTGAGAGAAGAGTTGTTTAACATATGCCATGTTTATTGGGATTCCACTACTGTTGCCGTTGGTGTTGATGGTCCTTTCGTATGGGAAATCGTATTGATTTTGAGGATACTGTCTGAGTAATGGGAGTGGAACTGGTGTTATTGGGGTTCCATACTTGTTCAGCATATGACAAATTGTACGCAGTCCCAGCAAGCCTTTCTCCGGCCATAGCTTTACTGCCTCCGGTGTATCCATGCTCCCGGTGATTTAAATATCGACTATTCTGCAAGCTGCCCATTTGTCCCGGCGGTTCAACTGTCCTTCCCTCCATAACCAATCCAACGTTTGTTGCATTACGCATCCATGACTGAAACTTAATTGAATCTTGCTGTATAACACTCTGGTTTGCAAGTGGTTTGCAGAGTCCCGACGATAGAGATCACTCGGATGTGAAGGTGGTGCAATCCCATGTTGTTCCGAATTTGGATTTGCAATCCCATGTTGCTCCATAAACTGCTGTTTTTCGTAATGGCCTACAAGATTCTGTTGATGATCATGACTGGGAATGGTGCCGTAGTTGGTGGAATAGCCTGCAGTGGCTGTATGCAGCTAGATAACCAATATTTTTTTAATAGCCATTCAATTGTCTGGCCGTCAGATTTGTGGGCGACCCTTTGAGTTAAGTGCATAAGCTGCGATAAGAAGTTACTGGGCACTTGAACTCTTCTATCTCGCCCTTCTTCAGTTAGGCGGTGCCTGTCTTTTCTGAGTTGCGCCATCCGTGGCTGCCTCCTCTTCCTGTTCGTGTCTAGGGGAAAATCGATGATCAGCTCCTCATTAACTGAGGAAAACTTGTGGGGATCTTGATCCGAGTGATACTGTTGGATTAGCCATTCCACAGTCATTCCATCTCTTTTGAAGCCAAGTCTTTTGGTCAAATCAAAGAACTCGCTTGCAAATCTAGCAGGCAATCTAATTCTATTTTGACGAAGTTTCTTCCCAAAAGATGAAGTCGCTGATTCTTCTTTGCCAACTTGATCATTCCTTTCTTCCATGATACTTCTTGCCTGCTTAGCTTTCGCCCTTGCGCCGTTGCCAGGAATCTTTAGGCTTCTGTTTAGCTTACCTTTATTTATTCACTAATAAAGGATCAAGCCTTGAAACAAACTGGTTTAGGGTAAGGTTTTTGAGTTATATTTATACGCATGGCTCATTTCAAGGTCCACAATTAGAGTTCGTTACCGTTGGATTTTATTTACTTTTGGATTGCTATTTTTATGAAATTAAAATTATTTTTTTGGATGTTAAGTTATTCACTTTTATTTTTTTTAATTAGGAATATGTCAACACTTACCATTAATTATTTAAAGAGGTATGACTAAACATAGTAAAGCTTTTATAATTAATTTATAAACAATATTTATTAAATTCATAAATTTAGTATATTATAAAGAGAATAAGACTTTGGAAGCCTAATGTCATTTTCTAAAAGAGTTTTGGTAGGAAAAATTTCTCATTTTCGTAGGAAAACATTAATATTTTTGGTAATATTTGAGCCTTTGTTCAATGTGAAGTATTATATGTAAGCTCAATAAAAATAATAATAAGAAATAAAAAAACTTTAAAAAATATTCAAGTTATTCATTTGATTTTACTAGTAATCACAATGTGAGTAGTAAAATTCAAGTCATTCATTTGATTTGTCTAGTAAAAAGAAAAATTATAAAACCAACAACATATAAAATTTAATTTAAATTAGCTAAATTATAAAAAACATTTGTGTAATTATATATCAAATTTCAACCTAAAATTTGGTTGACTTGAAATCTAAGGGTACAACCATATTTATAAGGTTCTTTAAATGCAAATACAACTAGTAGCAAGAAATCAATAGCTACTAAAAAACCACTTGCATTCTTGCTCATTCCCAAGTAAAGGTTAACCCTAACTTGTAAATGTTCATTTTTAATTATAGAGAAAAACAAGTCATTTATAAAAAAAACTCTCTTTTCCCTCTAGGTAGAAATACTTATTAGACATGTTTTTGTAAATTAAAAAGGGTTTATGTGTGTGGGTTTGGTAGAGCCATAGTTTAGATGGATGTGTAACAACTCAAAAGTCCATAAGTAAAAAAATAAAAAAAATTGTTACTTAGGGTTTAGATCTCTTACCCATCTAAACCTTAAGTAGCATTTTTATTTATTTATTTATGGATTTTGGAGTTGTTACATGTGGTATGAGAGTTAGTTTTCAAACACTAGGGCTGAAGTTGGCTCAACTAGCATACAAAAAGAGGAAAACAAAAATACTCACTATGCTTAAAAAATTGTTTATGTACAGAACTATAATTGTTTGTGCTTAAGATAGATCACATCATTGCCCCAAGAGGCGCTCTATGTAACATTATGTAACGTTAAACTTATGTTTGATTGTGGATTATAATATAGATGTTGTAATGCTATGTAACATTATGTAACTTTACTTTTTACTTCTAAAAAGTAAAAAGTAATAAATATAAATTTAAAAAGTAATAGTTTTTTCAACATTTTTACTTTTAATTTAAGTAAAAAGTAATAAATGTAAATTTAAAAAGTAATAGTTTTGTTGGCGATTAAGTAAAATTTTAATTATCCCCAAAATAAACGTCCTTCTCCGAATGGGCTCGTTGTAGCTAATAATACACCAATGATCCTCTGGAACATCACGTAGCAAGCCACTACGAAGATATGGGCTACTTACCTTTTGGAGACCCTTTGAAAGGCCAAAAACACCTTTCACTATTGGACGAGTTTTTATTTGCCCTTGGAATCCCTCAAAATCTCGAGTGATTTCTAAGGTGTAGTCAGAAGAAAAATCATAGGGATAAGATTTTGACACTTTTGTTGTTTTCCTCATTTCTAAACTAAAATCTCGAGAAACAAAATTCTCATCGTAGTGCTGTTGCTCATACGTCATATAAAGGGCGAATGCAACAGTAAGTGTTCCTCTTAGTTGGTCGCGGAACACGAAACTTGAGCTTTCCACATCCCTAGAGCACTAGAGATGGCATACTTCTTTGAAGACATCTACTCTGAAAGCTCATCTATGGACGTGGTTGCTTCTAAAGATGAAGGGCATCCACACGTATATCTTCAATTGTGTATCAGTTTTTTGTTTCATTCATTTGAAGTCTAATTCTTGCAACAGAGTGTGGTGTATCATAGGGATGCAAGTAAAGTGTAAACTATGATGGGGCATACTAGCAGAACATATATTGTGAAGAGATTGCTGGCTAGCTCCTGGTTGTTTATCTCACTCTAGAGTTCATCTTTTAATTTACTAGTGTCAAAATCCACAGCTAAAGGTGCATATGATCATTAGGCACACCATAATCAAATCATGTTCTTACAAGCTATTGCAACCGAGAGAATTTCTAGAAAACATAAACACAGAGGTGGAAATTAATTCCATGAGTGTTGTAGCTTGCAGAAAATAGATGTGTCTAAGAGCATGGTTAAGTCATATCTCGACAAAAAAGTGTAATATTTGGCAAGAAAAGAATAAAGGCATACGAGGATAATAGCTATGCATTGTTCTTGCAATTTCGACATATTAAGGTTTCTAAAACTATTTTAAGCTCTGCATGGCATATGGATTCTAGTTTTTGCATATGTATACGCTTTACTTTATTATTATGTGTATTATTTCCATCACATAGTTATATAGTTGCAGCAGTACTAGGTGCGTTCAATTTCGATTTTTCACTGTTCTAGGCAAGGATAATTTTAGGGGAGAAATTTAGCCCATGGGCTATTTTTAGGGGTTTTTCTCCTAAAAAAGATTCGCCATTTTGCATTTTTTGAAGCCCTCTTTCACTGAATTTTGTTGGGGTAAACTTTTTTCACCCTAAAAATAGCCAAATTATTATATAAACTATATAAAATATTTGGAAATTAAAATATTTTTTGAAAAATATCGCCAAACATTTTGTAGTTTGCATTTTAAGAATTGGTAAGATTCGCCAACATTTATACACTTTTAAATAAGTATGCTTCCTTAAAATCATCCATGGTTCTAGGTTACATAGTTGAAGCACTACTCGAGATGTTCAATTTAGAAATTTCAATTTTTTTGGGGTGACAATTTAAGCAGTTTAGTTATTACATTAGCATTGCTCACTTTAAGGAAACCCATAATATGAGATGATATCTAAATAGTTATAAACATAATAATTTAATTTATTATTATTATTATTATCAACTAGTTGTGTTGTATCATCATTAATCAATTTATAATTTTTCATTTCTAAAATTGTAATGTTGAATATATAAATGATTTTTGTTATATAACTTTTTAATCCATTTGTAATTTTACAATTCTCAAATTATAATTTTCATAATTTTCAATCAACTTAACTATTTTGTTTTAAATGGTGAATACATAAATAAGTTCAATAGTTTTATATACTTTAAATAAATTTAAATTATGCAACTTTAATAACTTATGCATATATTTCAATAATTATTTCAAAATTTAACTTGAATTCAAATTAATATATATATATAATTAAAAATGTTAAAATGTTTGATTAAAATGTTAAAATGCTTTCTAAGGAACTAGACTAAGTCGTTTGCTTCATCAAACACCATTTTCCTTTCCTTTTTCTCTCCCAAATTGCATGATAGTTTTATCGGCTAGTAGTAATAGCATTTTTATTTACTTTCACTTAATAGTCTTTCATTACAATGTATTTAGATTTTGATGATTTTGGTATGGTGGAAATTTTTACATAGTTTAGTTTGGATAAAAAATTGTTTTTAATTTATACTGATAAATGGAAATGTTTTTTATTTTATTTTTATGTAAAGAAATTTCAAATTATTATTTATGCTTTAAAATCTTATATATTTTTAGATTTATTAATATGGTTTTCTCAATCCAAAAAATTATTATAAATAAATCAACCTAGATCCAAATATTAGGCTATATCAAGCGTCGAGAGGGATCAAATCTCCCCAAGTGCAAACCTATCTTCGAATAGCTCCTTGTGTACAATACCTAAGAAGAGGTTTGCACCTTGAAAGATTTTATCCCTCTCGGCGCTTGATAGATCCTAGGATTTGGATCTAGGCTCATAATAATCCCATTAATATATATGTGGAACTAAATAATCAACCATCAGAATTCATTCAAATTGTAAAAGACTTAAAAGATGAATTACACACTATTAAGGAAGATAATGAAAGAATCCTAAGAGCACAAGAAGAATTAAATCAAATATTGCCAGATAAATTACATAACGAAAGAAAAGATGAAAGAAAAGAACATGAATATCTATCTCGAACTATATTCTACAAGATTAAATATAAGAAGTTAAAAATATCTCATAAATATTCGAGTGAAAGTAGTGATAGTGACAAGAGTTCTAAAAAGAGAAAATATAAACCTTACAAAGAAATTTCAAGAGACTTTAAGAAGATAAAACCCCATATGTTTAATAGTGAGGTGGAAAAAGGAGAAGAAGTTGAGGCATGGGTGTGAAGTATGAAAAAGTACTTTCAAATCTATAATAACTCAGATATGATGAAAGCTAGAATGACTATCTATAACTTAACTAGAAAAGCTGATATATGGTGGAAGGATTAAAAAGAGTGAAAAACATTAAAGAAAATTATGTAACTTGGACGACTTTTAAGAAATACTTTAAAATAAATTTTTTGTCTAAACATTATTATGAAGAAAGGGTGAAGGAATTTTACGATCCAAAGTTAGGTTCAATGTCTATGAAGGAACTAAGTAGTAGTTTTTTAAAGTTTATTACGATATGTACCTTATAGGCACTCACATGAAGTTGATTCCATTTTTTAGTGCCACCTTAGAAATCCAAAACGCACGTCCAAAATGTAAATCTATAATGCATATGTGTTATTGTGGCTAGGCTCGGAAAACACGAGCCCAAAATTGAGGCTAAGGTTAGCTAGCCTATATTGCATGTGCAATATATCACACATGCCTTCTTGTAGAGTGACAAATCGCAAGTGTGATATATCGCACTTGCGATTTTCAATACCAAAAAAAACCCAGAGACCTGCGGCCTCAATTCCTTATTTCATAGTCAAGGCTGTGAGAACGAAAGTGCAAAAAACTGGAGGTGTGATTTGAGTTTGAGCGATTTTGGAGGCGAATATAGAAGGGATGATTCACAAGTTGGATACAATGGAAGGTAAGTAGTCATTTCCTTCAAAATTGCTTTCAATTTTTGTTTGTGTTTTTCAGTTTTATAGTTTTTGTTATCTTTAAAACGACTTTAATAAAAATGGTTAAATTAAATCAAACAATGAAATATTAAATCAATTTTGAATTTGTTGTTTTAATATTAACATAGAATAAAAATGTTGAAGAAAATGTGCAAAATGAAACCATTGACAACCAAGATCCAAACACAAACCCAAATACGGACACAAACCCAGACACATAAGGGGAACATGACTCAAATTCACATATTTTCACTTGTTTGGGTGCATAGAGGTGCCTTAGCTCACTGTTTAGAGGGGGGGGCCATTTAAGACAATCATTAGCTGAGGCATTATATACCATAACAAACAAAATTGCCAATGCCCAAAGATCCTTGTACAACATTAGCTCGTACAAAGAATCCATGAAGCAATATTATTCCAATGGCTTGAGCTATATAGACATAAAAAAACTAAAGATAACCAAAGACCAATTGTTTTCATTATTTCGGGACCCTAGCATCAGATTGGTTCCACCCACGAGTCAACCACACATTTCCATAGACTGTGCATGGAACCAAATGTGAAAGCCAATTGGATGGATCGATGGTACATGGTATTCGATGAAGACCCTCATGGGAATAGAGACATTCCATTCTACTTCCTAAGGAAGTTGGATGCAGAATTTATCTCAAGCAAACATGTGAACTATTTTGATATTTCATAGTTTCAGGGTGTGGGTCAAGGGATGCCCCAATATAGGGAAGGATCTAGGACTGATCCTAACTGTGTGCCACACCCTCCATGCACACCAAGACCCCCTCGGGTATATCCTCCTGTGGGTCCTGTGATTGATGATACACATGAGGCCTTATTCGATTTGACAAAGACATTGCTTCAACATGGGACTGTTGTCCAAGGCAATGTAAACCAAGGGGTTGACACTTATGAGGCTGGACCATTACACACTTGGGATCTACTTATTATGTCTCCACACTGTACTAGAGCTACAGATCGCATTGGAGACGTAGAGGGTTTTGAGCGTCGTGTTATTCCACACCCTTACACAGCGTGTGGAGGAATAATCTATGGGCCTACTTCAGAGTTCTGGGATGATGGATTACTTTGATATGTAAGTAAAAATCATTTTTTACATATTATTTTTTGTTTTATATCACAGTTTTCAATTGTTTCATAATTTATTTCTATTTAATTATCTAACGATTTATGTGAACAAATATACAACTGGTGTCCCATGACAACCCAGATTTGCATAGTCCGGCTGTTAATGTTGATGACATTGATGCAACGATCAATGCTGCATATGGTTTTGGTGCTTCACCATTANTATATATATATATAATTATCTTTCCTAATTTTTTGTGCAGCTATGTTTATTACTTTTTACATAGAATAGTTTTAAGTGGTCAAAATTTGTCAAAATGAAATAATTGGAATCTATGCTACATATTGATTCACCCCCCCTCTTAGTATATAATATAAATCCAACATTTTTTAAGACAAGAAAACAACTCCAATTATATAGAGTTTAAAAACAAGGTGATGAAGATTGCATACGACATAATCTATGGAATTGAACTACATAGAATGCCTAAGGAAGGAAAGGAATGGTTATAATTTACTCTAGATAGAAGAGTGGGTGATTGGGTTTTCTTCAAAGTTGACACATTTGTTAAACTTTATGTATTTGAAGGAAAACCTTATAAATTTCCTACTTTCTTGACTATCAGGGTCTTAACTGGAATATGTTTGGCAAGGATTTCTCTCATATGAGCTGTATTTCAGGGGTTTAAAGTAGTGCAGGTATTTTCACATTCCTAAAGATATTGGTCCCTTTCAATGTAAGGATTTGAGAACTCTAAACTACATGGAATAATTTCTAGAGAAACTGAAATTAGAAAAGGGAGAAGAGGGAGCTCATGACCCATAGAAGTTCATCTCAAAGTAGAGATTTGAAGATAAAAATGCAGCTTAACCCAGACTGAAGTGGGACAAAATAGAAAAAAAGAGTGTTGGGAGGAATTTTAAGATACCCAAAGGACCTCAACAAAGCCCAATGAATGAGAGAAAATATCAGGCCAAAAAAGAAAAGCCAAAGACATGGGGATTAATTAGGAAGAATGTGCTCCTCAATCTAAGAAAAAAAGAACAAAGCCCCAAGAAATCTCTCAGGCCTTGGAAGAAAAGGAAATAGAGGAAAACGTAACCAAAGAAATTGTTGAATTGGGAAAAAAATGCACAATTCTATGAAATTCCCTAGCTAGATTCATGCCTTGTACTTGTTTGGAATTTACAATGCCCCAAAAATAAAGATACCTTACTCAAATAGGCCCTATTTTAATTCAAACTGATTTTTATTCCATCTACAAAGATATAAGAAACCAAAATGTTCATTCCATAAATTATGATAGGAAACAAATTATGCCTTACCAAAATAATTTGCTATAAATATCCGATCATATTGATAATATTTTTCTCATACTTAGTGATTGATCCTAGAGTGCCAGTACCTACCAGATTGAGTGGCTTTAGAGAAGAGGATCACATTATAAGTTGGAGTTATTTTGATACCTTGGATAAAGTATAACTTTTCAAGAAAGCCAATGACATTATATGTGATGAGGGAGTTAAAGCTACCAAAACTAAGAGAAGGTTAAAATAAGCACTTAACAAATTTGGAGGCTTGTTAAAAGAATAAAATTTGAGAATAAGGGAAATAAAGTTACAATTTAAGATCTCAAAGAGAAGATAGTTTGTTTGAGTTCAAAGCTTGATTATGGGTCACAAATGGAATCCCCCATAGCTGCTAAATATAATGATATTGAAAATATCAAGAAGCAACTCAAGATACCAAATGCACACCTTATAAGACAGCTGAGCTTAAGAAGGTAGAATAGGAAAGGAAGAGATTCTAGAATCCATATTAAATTATAAAGGTCTGGTTGAATAAAAGGGAAATAATATCAATGAGCTAGCAACATAAAAAGAAGCCTTAAAAATACAAAATGCTGCCAATTTAAGGACTGCACTAGTACAGATAGTTGTACCAAATTTTTTAGAGAAGGTACACATTAATACTGATATTGATCAAATGATTTAACAACGTGTGAGTCAATCACCTTCCAAAGAAGTGGTATACCTTGATGCAATTGAAGAACATGACACGATAACAAAACCAACAAAGATAGTGCAATATAAAGATGAGAAAATGAAAAGTATTGAAGATGATATCAATCAAAAGAATGACATAATTATAGTGATGGAGAATGATGTTATAAAAAAGGAGGATGATATCTTAGACATAAAAAGAGAGGTAGATTATTTGAAAATTGGGATCATCTCTTTACAGATAGATGCACTGGGATAAGAAATTTTAAGAAGAATAACTCATGAAGTGCTCATGAATTATGGGACAAAATACACCAGTTATTCATAACCAAGTGGGACTTTCTTGAACTAATGAATATTGAATTGGATACTTTATATAAATTAGAAATAGAGGAAATGAGACAGGTGGCAGATGCACTAGGAGATAATCTGAGGCAGGAAAGAGAAACAATTGATTATTTGAACAACATGAACAATAAATAACTAGAAGATGTGTAATTAACCAACATAACTCAGGTAATAAAATTTCTAAATAATTGATTTTGAAACAAAATTTAGACAAGGTGATGAAAAACCACGCCAACAGTCTATAAGATGATATATCATCCTTTAAAACCCTATTCAATGGAGTAATGCAACTAGGATTTCCTTCATTATGGGATGAAAATGTAGAATTCTATTCCAAGGATGAATATAAAATTATTTTAAGGAAAAACATAAATGAAGATCCATGACAAGAGGTTTTAGAAGGCGTAATAAATGGAAATCAGGTTGTTGATAGGGTGATGCATACTTTTCATATTTGGATAAGGCTCAAAACAATATTTAGAGAACTCTAGAACCTCTATCATATGAAAAACATTCTAAAGTTGAGATAACACTAGAAAACATGAGAGCTCATAAGATTCAAATGGGAAAGGAATGGAAGTTGGTTACAAGCTATCATAATATAAATCCCCCCCATTAGCCATAGTATATATGCCAAGAATTTGGAACATCATCTCAATAAGAAAATTTCCAATAAGAATCCCCTATGCCACAACAGTTTGAAGGAAACGTAACCCCATTGTTGTATAAATTCAAGGTGTGATACCATGTGGAAATACAAGATAAATATCTAGGTACAAGATATTTCTCTCAAGCATGCACAAGAAAAGTATAGATAGGAATAATGAGTCTGAACACAAGAGAAGCGAAGAGTGATTGGAGAATCTTCCATGTATTATTGATCAACATAGTGTGCATAAATAATACATCTCAGAGAGTTAAAATCAAGTTTCTCAAGAGACAACTCATGCTATCTCATAAATAAGGCTTACTAAATATGATAAACCCCCATGGGTGACTAAAGCAGTTTCCAAATTAGTCCAAAAGCTCATGAATTGGACAAATCATGAGTGAGTGATGATGAGTGATGGAAAAAATTTCCAATCATGGAATCTCGAGAGAAAATGATGGAGGATGAGTTGGCCACAAATATAATAGTTACCTAGTTGTCTAACTTTACCTTATCCACTGAAAAGTAGAAAAAATATGTTTAAAGGTATAAATGGTAGGAAGACACCATTATTAATAAGGGAAGTCAATAAAGTTGGAAGAATATATCCAGAATCGGTACAAAAAATATCCTAGGATAAATATTGAAAGTATTGACCATGTGGTGCAAGTTGAGGCAAACTACCTAGTCTAGAACATAGGAAATTAACTAGAAATTATTAATAATTTTATCCTAAGTATGTAGTGAGTTTATAATATTCTAAAACCCCCTGTTAAGTCTGAATTTATGATGGATTATATAAATAATATAAAAAATATAGATGTATATAAGGTCCAACAACAATGCTATGGTCACCCTTTGCAATTATTTTGTCCAAAAAACTAAAAAAAGAGGCAAAACCACATGGAGAAAATACTCCCTCAAGAAAGAAAAAGGAACAATATGAACAACATGTTTTCATGATGTATTTTTCTTCACTTGAATGAGCTAACTAAATTAATTCTAGTTAAAGAAATGTAACTGTGAAATATTACCCCTCAATGTATCATTATCGTTATCACCCCTTCTAAGGATGTTGTTCCTTTGATTAGGGATGTCATTGATGTAATTGGTCATGTAAAGTCTTGTGGTTAAAACTTCGTTGTATGTTGGGTCGGTGGTACCCACAAAAGTATTATTAAAATGTATTTTTGAGTCTTCCAAGGAAATTCGTCCCTGGCAGCAAGGAGAAGTTGGACCAATTGGGTTATTAGTCCTCTCAATCGATCAATATAAATATGAGAGGCAGCTCCCTCATTTGGATAAGCAACATAGCTCAATAATTGTGCTAGAGAGAGAAATAGTAGTCCATATGGGAGAGAGGAGGTAGTCTAGCATTATTATTGGGGTATTGTAAGTATTATTGTTTGTGTCTTAAAATGTACTTGGTTGAAGTCTATATCGAGGAATTTTTTACTTGGTTTTCTTCCACATGAGGGTTTCCAAGGATAAATCTTTGTGTTCTTTTGTGTGGTTGTGTTTGTATTTATTTCAGTGATCCTTTTGTATATGGTTATGATGCTAAATGTTTTTAGATCTTGTATAACCATTGAAATATGAACATTGTATCATAACCACCCTTAAATAAGTATTTGTTCATTTGAAACACTGTTATAGCTACAACTATTGAAGATTAGGGTTTCATGCTTGAAAAACCTAGAAAGCAAAAACTAGTCATCTTTGGACTTTCACTATAACTATTAATTGGAGAAAGATCACGATATGAAACTTTTATAGTCCAAAATTGAAATCCTACTATACCATGTGTGATAGTTTCAGCCTCATATTCTCTCTAATTCAGGATATATGATTCCACCAAACCATGGTTCCATCCTCCTCTAAAATACAATCATAAATACATGGCCTAGGGAGAATTGCTATATCTCGGTCTAGGAAGCTCCAAATAAAATTTCTCAAGATTTTTCATTGAGGAAAAGGACTTTAGTTTCTATGGTCTGAGTTTTAGACCATGAAATTGAAACAGTGACACATGGCAGTCCATACAAGTTCGATGTAATGAACAATCCTTAAAGACGTTACCTTGAGAAAATTAGCATAAGTCCCACATGGAGAATAAAATCCTTCTCTAACCTGTGGGGTTGGAAATAATACATATTGGCCTTCCTTAGGACAAATTTTTACACTTGTAGGAGAAGTAATTTTGGATATATCTCAGAATCAATATTATACAATTATGCAGAAGAAATTTGAGAAAACTAGGGCTTCTTTTTCTATGCACTTCCCTCCACCGATCAGTAAAAAAAGGACTATAAAAATATCTTAGGAGGGAGGATATTTCTATGGAAGGATTTTCTCATTTTATGGATATTCAATTTTTGACCTAACACTACTATCGGAGAAAACTAGGGCATCATATATTTTGCAGTTATGTCCACATCTTTGGGAAAATGAGCATGTTACTTAGCTCACCTTGAAGAGGTACATATTTCTATCCAATCAGATCTGAAATATACCTAAGATGAAAAATTAGGGTTTCTATATCAATCCTTAGGTCCACCAGAAACATTCTTCAAGAAAATATTTCAAGCAAGCACCAAGTTGAAGAAATATCATTGGTAAGTTCTATCCTCTCTATTTCCATTTGAGGTTCTCATTTTTATCGTGATGAAAAATAGTTCCAAGAATTGAGAACAATCTTGAAGAAACTGATAACCTATGAGCATGAAAGCATAGAGTGCTTCTCATACGTGGAGAAGCATGACTTAGTGTAATATGAGAAAGAAGAAGCTGCAGATCCAAAGGGTGATGAAGACAAAGAAAAATAAGGACTTAGTCAAAGACAAGAGGATTATTTCTATATCCATTGTATCTCACATGTATCATCCTTGTAGACTCCCAAGGATATACAATGACCATCTTGTACGAAGGAAAGAATATCAACAAAAATATGGCATTCTGGAACCAACTAAAGAATGTGAAGATATAGATGTCATAGACCGTGCAATCTCATTTCACAAAAGTTTCTCAAGTCAAGGAACAAATTAAAGTAGTCAAAGATATTGTGGAAGAGGGATATATTCTTTTGACCACCCTAAATGGCATCCAAACATCATGGGATGTAGTCATTCAAGGAATATGTGCAAGAAGGAAGCTAATCTCTTTCAGAAGACTATGGGAATAATTCACACAAGAATAAGTTTGACTCATAACAAGAGAAGATGGGAGCAACTAAAGTTCAAGATCTGACAGTTTAGTCCAATAAGAAATCAGATAAAGAAGGAGGACTGTCATCACAACATATGACACAAGGAATTCAGAAGTGATATTTCCAAACATTCAATGCTACATTTGTGAAGAGAATGGACACTAATCAAGATATTGTGCCAGAAATGGAGGCTCCTTCAACAAGAAGTAAAATAAGAAAATACATCATTCTCACACTGCAGAAGATGATTAACCATCAAATAAAAGATTCAAGGAATAAAAGGAATATTCCTCAACTTTTGAGGAATATGAATTCTACTAGTGAAGAAAAAGATCATACTGTTATATGTCTCAGTATTTGGATAAGAAGGAATGCATTTAGCGACACTCAGATCCAGTACACAGGTTCCCAGAATAAGTTGAGGAAGTAGAAGGGTCCAGTTATTCTTGCAATGAAATAAGGATCAAGAAGAATTCCACCCACCCAAAAAACAAATATAGGTTCCTAGAGTCATATGATGAAGTAGAAGGCTCCAGTTATTATTAAGGAATAAGAAGGAGTCCACCCTCCAAACAAACAAAGACAGGTTCCTAGAATCAGATGATGAAGTAGAAGGCTCCAATTATTGTTATCAAGAAGGAGCCTACCCACCAAACAAATCAATATAAATATTTGAATTGTCATTTTTTATATATCCAGTTTCTTAAATAACATTGTTTAGTTGTGTACCTATCTATGTTCAAGGAAAGGTATTATGCACGATAGAATGTTTTCATTAATGAACAATGCAATACTAACATGCATGTGATGTGTAAGTGGCCTATGGTGCTATACAACATTCCATTTCTTCTTATCTAGAATGAAAATTATTTGCTGACATATTGGGATTAGTGCACAATATCAATAATGTTCCATGTAGAGATGGGAGGTGTCAAAACCCCAAAATTTCTGAAAAA
The DNA here is from genome assembly GCA_001517045.1 of Pseudotsuga menziesii. Lineage (NCBI taxonomy): Eukaryota > Viridiplantae > Streptophyta > Pinopsida > Pinales > Pinaceae > Pseudotsuga > Pseudotsuga menziesii. The sequence continues at coordinate 367,761 of LPNX010515928.1, read as the reverse complement.
TTTAAAATTTTTAAAAGCATATAATTTTCATAAATGCAGTAAACTAATTATTTAATTAGTTATATGTTACTGAATTCGTTATCTGAGTTATTTATTTGATCATGTATATTTGATAGAGCAGTTCTTTTTAGTTTACTAACTTGTTTTCTCTTTACGACCACAAGGTGGGGTTGTCATGAGATTCTAGGCTTACTTAGATTTCAAGCTAATGCAGGAAGTTTTCTTGTTCTTACAGACTACAGGTAAGAGGTTTGGGTGCTGCTTGACATTAATTCTAAACAATCAGATATAAGTTCGTTGCATAAAGAAAATAACTCAGTAAAGAACATAAATGCTAAATAATGTCCAAAGCTTATTGACGTAAATTCATTATATTGTTCTTCATTCTAGTATATGTAAATTTATATTTCTTAATGATTACTGAACTATCCGATATCTATCATAGTCATCAAGTGTCAAAATTACTTAACTAAATTCTTTACAAGCAAAGTAAGAATGGCAAAATTATAGAATCAATAGCTTACTTTCAAAAGTGCACAAATACATATACATTGTAATGTATATTAATTAGGGTTTACGTATTACTATTTTCCAAATTCAACCTTTGAAGTTTAAGGGGTTTACTACTTATTTCAAGCTGCTCTTTGAGAAAGATATACTCATGTTGATGCACAGAGTTTTATTTACACATCAACTAATCTAAAGCATAACTAAAGCTTATTTTTAGTAAGATAAATACTTAATGTAAACAGGTTTTATCCTATCCCTTCATATATAAAAAGGGGCATGTCCTTAATGGACTACTATCTTTAAAAGATTGCATAACATAATAGCTTTATGGCCTAACTTCTATGTTGAGGGATTTCATGTCAAAGAGATTTGTGGCTTAACCTTTGTCATGTTACAATTTACTGGTTAAAAACATTTATTTAAGCAATACATTTTCCAAACAAACGTTATTATTTTCTTTTGTAATTATTTACCCAAACTTTACTATTTTAACGAAAAACACAAACAAGGCCTTTAAAGTTAATATTAACAATAGAATAATTGCTATAATTTTGATTCTATACATCTCTTTTATATTAACCAATAGTATACTTATAAAACAATGTTACAAACTTTTGTAACAAATTGATAAATGATTAAATGCTTGTGAGTAAGTTCTCACTAAGAGATCCAATGATACTTCCCTCTTTTTATAGTATACTTTACAATACTCTTGTTATTATTGTGATTATAAATGTTTGATGGAAACGTTGTAAAGTATAGAAAGAAGGGTATGCAAAGGGCCAAGCCATAATGTAAAAAGGATAGACTTGATTTATGATTTATGAAACCATACTTTATAAGTATAAGGGTCGTATGATTCCCCACGCCCTCGATGATTGTTAACAAAGTTTTGATAATGATTATTAGGTTTCCCTACTACATGCATGGTGGATTGATATTGCAATAATAACTAAAGTGAAAATTGGATATACCAAAAGATTAGAAATCCTTCTCTTAGTATCACGATCATTGGGACTATACAAATCTACCCACAACATGAAAATTATTAACATGGTAATGTGGCATTGTTGTGACCGTGTGCTGCATGGATAAAAAGGTCTCTCCTTCAAAACCTATTCTCATTATCCCTCCCGTAGTTTTCGGCCTCCTGCCATTCTGCGATGGTGCTAGTGCACCCTTGTCGCACCGCTCCTCTGCAATTGTATCCTCCAACTCGTTATATACTTGTGGGCTCGTCCAAAAACATGTTTAAGAAGTGGCGTCCCAAGTATTACTGTTGGACATCTATTAGCTGTTCTTCCTTCAGGGTTTCGCTGTCTTACTAGCTCGAACTCGAACCCTTTGACTTAAAACAAATCCTTCCTTAGTGAGAGCTGTGGTCTTGTCCTTCTAGATTAGGATTGGATGTTTGCTGTATTGCTAATATCCTTCTCCCGCCCTGCAGAAGGGTTTTCTTCTCACGTTGGTGGTTGTTTTACTGACGAAGGTGGTCGCGCCTGAATAAAGAAAGATTTGGTAGGAAGACTGTAAGTCCTTCCTCCACTCTGCTATCTTGTTTTAAATATATGAATATTTATCGAGCATACAAGTTTTAACAATACTGTTTTCTTCGTTGGTTATAGGTCTCGACCCTCCCTTCTGTGCGGCGTTTGGCACAAGTTGGGTCAATAGTTGCAGGTTTTCGAGTAAGCCTAGTTTTAACCATGGAACTTTAATCTTGTGTGGTCCCTTTGGGACTTTTGAGGGTTGGTGCGTTGACGCCTGCAACCCTTGTGGCATCAGTTTATCCTGTTATTTTGTTTGATACTTTTGGTAGTTGAAGAGGCCCCTACGTTGTGCAAGGGTGCTCCGGCTCCGGCCATGACTGTATATGTTAGTTTTTGTTTTAAAACTGTGTAAGAAGTAAAATGAGATAGAGGGAAGTTAAGCCATGCTCTCAAATACTTGAAGAAGCCGAGGGATTTAGAAAGTCTTCCGACTTTTTGTTTATCTTTGCTGTGTAAACCATGAGAGCGTGAGCTAAAGCTGGAAAGGGGTTTAAATTCCTCGATTTCTTACTTTTGTTGTAATTTTGATATTACAGGGTTTTCACCCTAACTCCATAATATAAGTTGTTAATACAGTCTTCTTTAAATATATTTTGATTTACAATACAGTACTGAAAATTGTTTGTTTACTTGTGTTATAATTATATTATTTGAAGCTCAGCAGTAAGAAGATATTTACAGCATCTTTGTAGTTATCTTTGATTTATAATATACCTCTGTGAATTATGAGGTTATTAGTTAGGTTGTATAATATCTGGTTAAGCTTGATAGGTTGAGCGCATTGTCACTCTGTTTATTAATTCCCGCACATTAATGTACTTGATTTTTTTACCCATAATATTTCTTATAAATTATTACTAGGGTTTCCTGTACATTAATTTTATATTTAGTTTGTTTTATAAAAAGTGTCAATGTTATTATATAATCTTAAAAAAAAAAGATTAAAATAAAACAATTCATGTTTCTTTGTGGAGTGCATAAGTAACTAACAGTTACTTCCTTTTAAGTACAGAAGTTATATTTTATTTCGTGTTACTAAAATTAGATAGAATATTATAATAATACTGTTCCTATACTTAGTATATAACTTGCATACTTAGTCCATACAACATATATAGTAGAAAGGAAATACTGTAAGAATGTTATCTTACCTGTAAGTACTATTGCTCCTATTATTATTTATACTTAGTTTACTTTATTTGAAAAAGTTGTAAATGTTGTGATATAATTGTTACCCTACAGCTTATAATGACTTTATGTTTTAATATAGTATTTATGTATCTGTCCTATACAGCCTTTGAGTACAGAGTTATATTCTGGTTATTGTTGATATTATGATATAAAAAATTACTTTATCTATACATATTAATGTTGTTCTTATCATTATATATTTATTAACTTTATTCTTTGTTTAGTTATAATCACAGAATAAACTAATATTTTATTACTGTGTTCTTACACTTTCTGTACTAAACACTCTCTGTGTTCTATATTGTCTTCTTTATGTTACAAGATAATAATTATAAATTACACATGCAGTAGTTAAGACTGGAAAGAAGTAAACTGCAAAGTTATAAAGCAATTTGGTTACTGAAAGTAACTATTGTATCAAAAACTATTTTATCTACTCATTCCTGCTACTGTGAGTAAATAATAAAGTTTCTTTCTCTGTTTCTAATAGACTGACAGTTCCAATACAGGTTATTACTACTCCTAATACAAAATATATTTCTTCTGATAACAACACAAAGAAAAATACTCTATAACTCCATTAACATTCTATTCTACATTTTTATCATACCATCTTTATTTATAATTTCACCCCCATGGTGGAGTACGGTCTGGTCACTCCAGATGAGGAAAAACACAGGTGGGGTTTTATTTTTCATCAAAAAGATTCTTTTACTGACAAAATAAGGACAAATTCATTACTAAACCATGTAAATCTTTACATCATAAGCTAAAAAACATAACATTCAATCATACACAGATAGTAAAACAAAGATTACTAGATGGCAGAACCTGTTCTTGAGCTTGGACGACAACAGCAATAGGAGGTCATTCCTCCATACCAACTCCTGGAGAGTGCTCAAAAAACGACTCCTCAGGACCCCCGAGCTTGCTCTCGTCTCCCTTGTTGGAACTAGGTGCAACAATAATCAAGTACCAGTCTTCAGACTTAATACAAACCCTGAACTTATCAATAAGTTCTCTCAACTAGCAAGCTATATCAGACCAAGTTATTGCAGATTATCTCTTAAAAAAACCTTCCTTATAGTTTTCCCTTTTCCCCAATGAATTCCTTGAAGAGCATTCCTCCTGAATGATTCTTCTCTTAGAAATATCTGAGCAGCCTCAGCTCTATTCATTGGGTACTTTTAAAATATTGCCTAGGTCTTTTTGGGTTAGTTGTCATTTATTGAGCCACCTGCTCTGATCCCACTTTCTTGGGGGATCATGACCCCAAATGTAGGGAAGTTTCCACCTACAACATAAGAAGTGTTTGAGGATGTTGCCACTTGTTTTTTGCTCTCCACCTAGTTCCTTCCACCAGTTTGACCAGTACACTCTTATTAATAGCTCTCCCAAGGTGTTGTCTCCACTTTTTATTTATTAATAATAAAATATTCATAATTAGATTCCACTTCTTTTGACTCTGCTGAGTCATCAGTTTCTACTTAGCATTAAATTTAACATAATGTCTTAGGAAAATCAAATTAAAATAATTAACATTATTTTACAAAATTGGGGTATGTGACATACACACCCCCTTAAAATGTAACATCATCCTCGATGTTACTTATTCTTCATCCTCTGCAGTATCCTGGAATAGATTTGGGTATGCCTCCCGCATCTTACTTTCCAGTTCCCTTGTAGCTTCTTCAGGACTAAGGTGCTTCCATTGCACCTTCACCTGTGCAATGGTGCGATTCCACAGAGTAATTTCCCTCCTCCCGAGGATACAGTCTAGTTCCACCAGAATTTCTGCTTCTGATTCCACCTGTACAACATTCCAATCAACCACATGAGTAGCATCGTGAACATACTTTTTCAAAACAGAGATATGAAAAACATTATGCACTTTCAATTTAGGTGTTAATGCTAGCTGATATGCAACTTGACCAGTTCTAGATAAAATTTCAAAGGGACCACAGTAACGTGGTGCTAGCTTTGCACAACTCCCCAGTCTTAGAGAGATTTTCTTTGGCCTTACCTTTATAAATACGTGATCACATACCTGGAATTCCTTGGGAGTTATTTTCAAATCTTCTTGGCTCTTTTGCCGATCCTGTGCCACCTTCAAATTTTTCTGCACTTGTTTCACAATTTCCTCCATTTCCTTCAATAATTCTGGTCCCAACACCAATCTATCTATTGGATTATTCCAAGAGATAGGAGTGTTGCATTTACGTCCATATAAAATTTCAAATGGACTAAACTTAGATGATGACTGATAGTTATTATTATATGCAAACTCTGCTAAATGTAAGTAGTCTTCCCACTTACCTGGTTGATCTTAACATACATCCTTAATAAATCCTCCAGCACCTAATTCACTCTTTCAGTCTGTCCATCTGTTTGAGGATGGAAGGAGGTGCTAAAGTTCAATGTTGTATTCAATCCCTTAAACAAAGAATTCCAAAAATTTCCTGTGAATTTAGGATCCCTGTCTGAAATTATAACTTTCGGTATTCCATGTAACCGAAAAATCTGCTTTAAGAATATATCAGCTATATTGGCAGCCTTGTAAGTAGTTTTGACCGGAATGAAATGTGCTTCTTTGCTCAACTTGTCAACCACCACCATAATAGAGTCATTTCGATTATGATTTTTGGGTAGTCCATTAATAAAATCTAAGTTAATCACTTCCCATTTCCAACTAGGAACAGGTAAAGGTTGTAGCAAACCAGTTGGATGTTGGTGTTCGGTTTTCATTTGTTGATAGTCCAAACATCTAGCAATATATTTAGCTACCTCAGATTTCATATTAGGCCAAAAATATTCTTTTCTTAGCATGGTTACAGTCTTTTGGTAACCTGGATGTCCTAAGTAAGGTGTTTTATGGACTTCGTCCATAATTAGAAACTTAACCTTAGGAACATTAGGAACATACATTTTATCTTTAAATAATAAAAATCCATCTTCATTTAGACTATAACCTTTTATTAAGCTTTCCGTAGGTTCTTCTTTAGCTGTAATTTGTAATTTCTGATAAATTTCATCCAGTTTTACCTCTTCTTTAAGCTGTTCATTTAAATCAGAAGCGTAAGTGCTGATTGCTGCTGTAAAGTTCAGCTTTGCGTTTCTACTCAATGCATTAGCCACCTTATTTTTCTTACCCTTTATGTGCTGGATTTCAAAATGGTATTCACTCAAGAAGGCTAACCACCTTGCTTGTCTAGAATTTAAGTTAGGCTGATCTAAAATATATTTTAGTCCTTTATTATCAGTCATTAGAATAAATTTTATTCCTATTAAATGATGTCGCCACATTTTTAAGGCGTGTATAACAACCCCATGTTCTAAGTCATAAGTTGCGTAATTCTTTCCGTGAATTTTTAACTTCCTAGACTCATAGGCAATGACATGCCCATATTGAGTTAGAACACCACCTAAGCCATCATTACAGGCATCTGTGCATACCTCAAAATTCTTACTAGGATCTGCTATTCTTAGAATAGGTGCACTTGTCAATAAGGTTTTTAATTTCTTAAAACTTTCTTCAGATTTTGAGTTCCAATCAAATTTCTTGCCTTTCTTTTGTAAGGAAGTGATCGGATTTGCTATTTTTGAAAAGCCTTCATTGAATCTTCGGTAATAACCAGTAATTCCCATGAACGACCTAACATCTGTTACATCTTTTGGAACCGGCCAATATTCAATTGCCCGAATCTTTTCAGGATCAACTGAAATCCCTTCCTTAGTCACTACGTGACCTAAGTACTAGATTTCATCCTTAAAGAAGTCACACTTGCTAAACTTCGTGAAGAGTTGTTGTTCTCGCAACTCTTGTAAAACTATCTTTAGGTGTTCTTTATGTTCTTCTTCCATTTTAGAATAAATTAAGATGTCGTCGATAAACACGACAACAAATTTATCTAAGTATTTATACATTATATTATTCATTAAGCACATAAAGATATCTGGGGCATTGGTAAGCCCAAATAGCATTACGACAAACTTGTAGTGTCCAGACCTTGTTCTGAAGGCTGTCTTAAAGATATCTTCATCTTTAATTCTTACCTGATGATATCCTGACCTCAAATCTATGTTTGAGAACACCGTAGCTCCACGTAGTTGATCAAACAGATCATCTATGCGGGGCAACAGATATCTATTTTTAATAGTCATCTTGTTTAGCTGATAGTAGTCTATGTATAATCACATGGTTCCATATTTCTTTTTAACAAAGATGACTGGTGCTCCCCAAGGAGACACACTTGGTTGAATGTACTTCTTATCTTTAACTCTTTTAACTGTGATTTTAGCTCATTAAGTTCTAAAATATTCATTCGATATGGAGCTTTCGAGCTAGGTACTACACTTGGTACCAGCTCAATAGTGAAATCCAATTCCCTCCTTGGAGGTAATCATGGAATTTTCTCTGGGAATACGTCAGTATATTCTTTTAAAACAGGAATATCTTCTATTTTTAACTTATCTCGTTCAGATTTATTTGCCTCATTTCTAATAGTTACAACATAGGATTTACATCTTTTTCTAACACCTCTTTTAAGTTGTAAAGTAGAAATCTGTCTGATTATAGTTTTTCTAGGAATACCCTTAACCTTTACTGGTTGTTCATTACTATTTAAGAATGTGAAAGTTTTATCGTAACAGTTTAAAACTACCTTATGTTGTTCTAACCAATCCATGCCAATCAGTAAATCATATGAGCTAAGTGGCACAACATTAAGCTTAATTGTAGTTTTAAATTCATCCATAAATAAAACACATTCTTTCACAAAACAGGTTACTTTTCTTTTTGCCCCTGTGGCTAATTGAACTAACCAAGAATTATCAAACTTATCGACAGACAACTTACATTTTTCCACTATCTGTGGTGCAATATAACTAAGACTAGCTCCTGGATCGATTAAAATGGTTACAGGGGTTTGATTAATCATACCTTCCACTTCCACCATGGAAGTCTGATAGTCAACTTGGTGGTTCTCCAAAGCTGCATTTATTCTGGGCATAGTCCTCGCTAGTTCTCCAACGGTCATTTCCTCCTGCACGGTATGGATATTGCTGACTAAATTTTTTCGGTTTGGGCAGACCGAGGCATAGTGCAGGCCATTACATTCCCAGCACTTAACAGGCTCCTTACATTCAAAACTCTTGGTAAAATTCCGATGGTTATTTGCAGCTTCCTTGCCCTTAAAATTATTCGAATTATTGGAAGCACCATTTCTATTTCCCTGGAAATTCTTATTGTCAGAATAATTTTTATTCTTATTATTCTTGAAATTCCTCTGGGGTACAAATTCCTTCTTATTAAACTCAGGATGATTGTTGTTTTTCTTAGCCTTCCAGTTGGCTAAGCCTTCTTTCTTTTTATTTTGCTCAAAATAGAAATTATCCTTCCTCATGGCCTCCTCCAGAGTCTTCAGGTTATCATACTCAATTCTATCCTTAATGTGATATGGTAGACAGCTGAGAAATCATTGCACTTTAGGTTTCTCGTCTACTAGGTAAGGTACATACCTCAGTAAGCTTAAGAATTTACTATTCAAATCTTTCATAGTCATTGAACCTAAATTTAATTCATTAAATTCTTTAGCTCTTTCTTTGTAATATTGTTCGGACAAAAATTTCTTCTTGAAGTACCTTTTAAAAGTACTCCAGTTAACTTCTTTTTCCCTGATACCCTTGACTCTCTTCAGATCTGGCCACCATATATCCGCTTTTTCGAAGAGATTATATATTGCCATCCTTGCCTTTAGCTGATTAGAATAATTGTATATATGAAAATACTTCCTCATCCCGGATAACCAGGATTCTGTGTCTTCCCATTTTTCGGTCTCTCCATTAAAAGTTGGGGGCTTTATCTTTTTAAACTCCCCTGATATTTCCTCATATGGTCTGTACTTCTTCTTTCTTTCATACAACTCAGCCTCACTACTGTCACTAGTAGTATGGTAGCTTTGTCGTTCATTGAACCCTTCAGATGATGAACTGCTTTCAGTTTTTGCCAACTTCATTTTTTTAGATCTTCTTTGATGACTAACATCCTCAGATTCTGATCTTATACTCCTTCCTTCAGTTTGGAACTTTTCCATTAAAATTTGGTTCAACTCTTCCTCAGCCTTCAAAATCCTCTCATTCTCCTTCTTGACTGATTCCATTTCAGTCTTCAAATCCTTTACAGTCTGCAACAGCTTTGAGGAGTGGGCAGTCACCTCTTCTAACATAGGTTCTCTGGGAAATTGTCTTGTTTCTGTATCTGGAGACTCCTCCTGAGCATACTCTCCTAGATTCTCCATACCTGCCTGTTAAATTTTAGAAAAAGAAATTTTCTATTCTTTACATAAAACAAAATATATGTTAGTATATTATTTTACTTTACTGTTCTATGGCAGCTAGTTGGGCTGCATCAAGGCCTAGTGTTTGAACCTTATGCTCTGATACCACATGTCAAAACCCCAAATTTTCCGAAAAATTTAAAAATTTTAAAAGCATATAATTTTCATAAATGTAGTAAACTAATTATTTAATTAATTATATGTTACTGAATTCATTATCTGAGTTATTTATTTGATCATGTATATTTGATAGAGCAGTTATTTTCAGTTTACAGACTTGTTTTCTCTTTACGACCACAAGGTGGGGATGTCATGAGATTCTGGGATTACTTAGCTTTCAAGATAATGCAGAAAGTTTTCCTGTTCTTACAGACTACAGGTAAGAAGTTCGGTTGCTGCTTGACATTAATTCTAAACAATCATATATAAGTTCATCGCATAAAGAAAATAACTCAAAAAATAACATAAATGCTAAATAATGTCCAAATCTTATTGAGGTAAATTCATTATACTGTTCTTCATTCTAGTAGATGTAAATTTATATTTCTTAATGATTACTGAACTATCCGATATCTATCATAGTCGTCAAGTGTCAAAATGCCTTAACTAAATTCTTTACAAGCAGAGTAAGAATGGCAGAATTATAGAATCAATAGCTTACTTTCAAAAGTGCACAAATACATATACATCGTAATGTATAATAATCAGAGTTTACGTATTACTGTTTTCCAAATTCAACCTTTGAAGTTTAAGGGGTTTACCACTTATTTCAAACTGCTCTTTGAGAAAGATATACTCATGTTGATGCACAGAGTTTTATTTACACATCAACTGATCCAAAGAATAACTAAAGCTTATTTTTAGTAAGATAGATACTTACTGTAAACAGGTTTTATCCTATCCCTTCATATATAAAAAGGGGCCTATCCTTAATGGACTACTATCTTTAAAAGATTGCATAACATAATAGCTTTATGGCCTAACTTCTATGTTGAGGGATTTCATGTCAAAGAGATTTGTGGCTTAACCTTTGTCATGTTACAATTTACTGGTTAAAAACATTTATTTAAGCAATACATTTTCCAAACAAACATTATTATTTTCTTTTGTAATTATTTACCCAGCTTTACTATTTTAACGAAAAACACAAACAAGGCCTTTAAATTTAATATTAACAATAGAATAATTGCTATAATTTTGATTCTATACTTCTCTTTTATATTAACCAATTGTATACTTATAAAACAATGTTACAAACTTTATGTAACAAATTGATAAATGATTAAATTCTTGTGAGTAAGTTCTCACTAAGAGATCCAATGATACTTCCCTCTTTTTATAGTATACTTTACAAGACTCTTGTTATTATTGTGATTATAAATGTTTGATGGAACGTTGTAAAGTATAGAAAGAGGGGTATGCAAAGGGCCAAGCCATAATGTAAAAAGGATAGACTTGATTTATGATTTATGAAACCATACTTTATAAGTGTAAGGGTCATATGATTCCCCACGCCCTCGATGATTGTTAACAAAGTTTTGATAATGATTATTAGGTTTCCCTACTATGTGCATGCTGGATTGATATTGCAATAAGAACTAAAGTGAAACTTGGATATACCAAAAGATTAGAAACCCTTCTCTTGGTACCACGATCACTGGGACTATACAAATCTACCCACAGCATGAAAATTATTAACGTGGTAATGTGGCATCGTTGTGACCATGTGCTGCATGGATAAAAAGGTATCTCTTTCAAACCCTATTCTCATTATCCCTCCTATATTTTTCGGCCTCCTGCTACTCTGAGATGGTGCTAGTGCACCCTTGTAGCGCCGCTCCTCTATAATGGTATCCTCCAGCTTGTTATCTACTTGTGGGCTCGTCCAAAAGCACGTTTAAGAAGTGTCATCCCAAGTATTACTGTTGGACATCTGTTAGCTATTCTTCCTTCAGGGTTTCGCTGTCCTACTAGCTCGAACCCGAACTCTTTGACTGAAAACAACTCCTTCCTCAGTAAGAGCCATGGTCTTGTCCATCTAGATTGTGATTGGATGTTTTCTGTATTGCTAATCTCCTTCTCCCAATCTACAGAAGGGTTTTCTTCTCGCGTTGGTGGTTGTTTTACTGACGAAGGTGGTCACGCCTGAATAAATAAAGATTTGGTAGGAAGACTGTAAGTCCTTCCTCCACTCTGATGTCTTGTTTTAAATATATGAATATTTATCCAGCATACAAGTTTTAACAATACTGTTTTCTTCGTTGATTACAGGTCTCGACCCTCCCTTCTGCGCGGCATTTGGCACAAGTTGGGTCAACAGTTCCAGGTTTTCGGGTAAGCCTGGTTTTAACCATGGCACTTTCTTCTTGTGTGGTCCCTTTGGGACTTTTGAGGGTTGGTGCATTGAGGCTTGCAACCCTTGTGGATTCAATTTATCCTGTTATTTTGTTTGATACTTTTGGTAGTTGAAGAGGCCCCTGCGTTGTGCGATGGTGCTTCGGCTCCGACTGGGACTGTATATGTTAGTTTTTGTTTTAAAACCGTGTAAGAAGTAAAATGAGACAGAGGGCAGTTAAGCCATAATCGCAAATACTTGAAGAAGCCGAGGGCTTTAGAAAGTCTTCCGACTTTTTGTTTATCTTTGCTGTGTAAATCATGAGGCCATGAGCTAAAGTTGGAAAGGGGTTTAAATTCCTCGATTTCTTACTTCTGTTGTAATTTTCATATTACAAGGTTTTCACCCTAACTCCATAATATACATTGTTAATACAGTCTTCTTTAAATATCTTTTGATTTATAATACAGTATTGAAATTTGTTTGTTTACTTGTGTTATAATTATATTATTTGAAGCTTGGCAGTAAGAAGATATTTACAGCATCTTTGTAGTTATATTTGATTTATAATATACCTCTGTGAATTATGAGGTTATTAGTTAGGTTGTATAATATCTGGTTAAGCTTGATAGGTTGAGCGTACTATCACTCTGTTTATTAATTCCCGCACATTCATGTACTTGATTTTTTTACCGATAATATTTCTTATAAATTATTACTAGGGTTTCCTGTACATTACTTTTATATTTAGTTTGTTTTATAAAAACTATCAATGTTATTATATAATCTTACAAAAAGAAAAAGATTAAAATAAAACAATTCATGTTTCTTTGTGGAGTGCTTAAGTAACTAACAGTTACTTCCTTTTAAGCACATAAGTTATATTTTATTTCGTGTTACTAAAATTAGATAGAATATTATAATAATATTGTTTCTATACTTAGTGTATAACTTGCATACTTAGTCCATACAACATATATAGTAGAAAGGAAATACTGTAAGAATGTTATCTTACCTGTAAGTACTATTGCTCCTATTATTATTTATACTTAGTTTAATTTATTTGAAAAAGTTGTAAATGTTGTCATATAATTGTTACCCTACATCTTATAATGACTTTATGTTTTAATACAATATTTATGTACCTGTCATATACAACCTTTGAGTACAGAGTTATATTCTGGTTACTATTGATATTATGATATAAAACTTTACTTTATCTATATATATTAATGCTGTTCTTATCATTATATATTTATTAACTTTATTCTTTGTTTAGTTATAATCACAGAATAAACTAATATTTTATTACTGTGTTCTTACACTTTCTGTACTAAACAATCTATGCATTCTATATTGTCTTGTTTATGTTACAAGATAATAATTATAAATTACACATGCAGTAGTTAAGACTGGAAATAAGTAAACGGTAAAGTTATAAAGCAATTTGGTTACTGAAAGTAACTATTTTATCAAAAACTATATTATCTACACATTCCTGCCACTGTCAGTAAATAATATAGTTTCTTTCTCTGTTTCTAATAGATTGACAGTTCCAGTACATGTTATTATTACTCCTAATACAAAAGATATTTCTTCTGATAACAACACAAAGAAAAATACTCTATAACTCCAATAACATTCTATTCTGCATTTTTATCATACCATCTTTATTTATAATTTCACCCCTGTGCTGGAGTACGGTCTGGTCACTCCAAATGAGGAAAAAAACAGTTGGGTTTTATTTTTCATCAAAAAGATTCTTTTACTGACAAACTAAGGACAAATTCATTACTAAACCATCTAAATCTTTACATCATAAGATAAAAAAACATAACATTCAATCATACACAGATAGTAAAACAAAGATTACTAGATGGCAGAACCTGTTCTTGAGCTTGGACGACAACAACAATGGGAGGCTGTTCCTCCCTACCAACTCTTGGAGAGTGCTCAAACAGCGACTCCTTAGGACCCTCGAGCTTGCTCTGGTCTCCCTGGTTGGAAATAGGTGCAACAATAATCAAGTACCAGTCTTCAAAATTAATAGAAACCCTGAACTTATCAGTAAGTTCTCTCAGCTAGCAAGCTATATCAGACCAAGTTACTGCAGATTATCTCTCAAAAACACCTTCCTTATAGTTTTCCCTTTTCCCCAATGAATTCCTTGAATAGCATTCCTCCTAAATGATTCTTCTCCTCGAAATATCTGAGCAGCCTCAGCTCTATTCATTGGGTACTTTTAAAAGATTACCTAGGTCTTTTTGGGTTAGTTGTCATTTATTGAGCCACCTGCTCTGATCCCATTTTCTTGGGGGATTCTGACCCCAAATGTAGGGAAGTTGCCACCTGCAACATAGGAAGTTTTTGAGGATGTTTCCACTTGTCTTTTGCTCTCCACCTAGTTCCTTCCACCAGTTTGACCAGTACACTCTTATTAACAGCTCTCCCAAGCTGTTGTCTTCACTTTTTATTTATTAATAATAAAATATTCAGAATTACATTCCACTTCTTTTGACTCTGCTGAGTCATCAGTTCCTACTTAGCATTAAATTTAACATAATTTCTTAGGAAAATCAAATTAAAACAATTAACATTATTTTACAAAATTGGGGTATGTGACATACACACCCGCTTAAAATGTAACATCATCCTCGATGTTACTTATTCTTCATCATCTGCAGTCTCCTGGAATAGATTTGAGTATGCCTCACGCATCTTACTTTCCAGTTCCCATGTAGCTTATTCAGGACTAAGGTGCTTCCATTGCACCTTCACATGTGCAATGGTGCAGTTCCGTAGAGTAATTTTTCTCCTCCCGAGGATACAGTTTGGTTCCACCAGAATTTCTCCTTCTGGTTCCACCTGTACAACATTTCAATCAACCACATGAGTAGCATCATGAACATACTTTTTCAAAACAGAGATATGAAAAACATTATGCACTTTCAAGTTAGGTTGTAACACTAGCTGATATGCAACTTGACCAATTCTAGATAAAATTTCAAACGGACCACAGTAACGTGGTCCTAGCTTTGCACAACTCCCCAGTCTTAGAGAGCTTTTCTTTGGCCTTACCTTTATAAATACGTGCTTACCTACCTGGAACTCCTTGGGAGTTCTTTTCAAATATGCTTGGCTCTTTTGCCGATTATGTGGCACCTTCAAATTTTCCTGCACTTGTTTCACAATTTCCTCCATTTCCTTCAATAATTCTGGTCCCAACACCAATCTATCTATTGGATTATTACAAGAGATAGGAGTGTTGCATTTACATCCATACAAAATTTCAAATGGACTAAACTTAGTTGATGACTGATAGTTATTATTATATGCAAACTCTGCTAAATATAAGTAGTCTTCCCACTTACCTGGCTGATCTTTAACATACATCCTTAATAAATCCTCCAGCACCTGATTCACTATTTCAGTCTGTCCATCTGTTTGACGATGGAAGGAGGTGCTGAAATTAAATGTTGTATTCAATCCCTTAACAAGGACTTCCAAAAATTTCCTGTGAATTTAGGATCCATGTTTGAAATTATAACTTTCGGTATTCCATGTAACTGAAAAATATGCTTTAAGAATATATCAGCTATATTGGAAGCCTTGTAAATAGTTTTGACAAGAATGAAATGTGTTGCTTTGCTCAACTTGTCAACCACCACCATAATATAGTCATTTTGATTCTGATTTCTGGGTATTCTAGTAATAAAATCTAAGCTAATCACTTCCCATTTCCAGCTAGGAACAGGTAAAGGTTGTAGCAAACCAGCTGGATGTTTGTGTTCAGTTTTCACTTGTTGACAGTCCAAACATCTAGCAATATATTCAGCTACCTCAGATTTCATATTAGGCCAAAAATATTATTTTCTTAGCATGGTTACAGTCTTTTGGTAACCTGGATGTCCTGAGTAAGGTGTTTTATGGACTTTGTCCAGAATTAGAAACTTAACCTGGCACATTAGGCACATACAGTTTATCTTTAAATAATAAAAATCCATCTTCATTTAGACTATAACCTTTTATTAAGCTTTCTGTAGGTTCTTATTTAGCTGTAATTTGTAATTTCTGATAAATTTCATCATGTTTTACACCTTCTTTAAGCTGTTCATTTAAATCAGAAGCATAAGTGCTGATTACTGCTCTAAAGTTCACCTTTGCGTTTCTACTCAATGCATTAACCACCTTATTTTCCTTACCCTTTATGTGTTGGATTTCAAAATCATATTCACTCAAGAAGGCTAAACACCTTGCTTGTCTAGCATTTAAGTTAGGCTGATCTAAAAGATATTTTAGTACTTTATTATCAGTCATTAGAATAAATTTTCTGCCTATTAAATGATGTTGCCACATTTTCAAGGTGTGTATAACAGTCGCATGTTCTAAGTCATAAGTTGCGTAACTCTTTTCGTGAATTTTGAGTACATAGTTATATTCTAGTTACTGTTGATATTATGATATAAAAAATTACTTTATCTATATATATTAATGATGTTCTTATCATTATATATTTATTAACTTTATTCTTTGTTTAGTTGTAATCACAGAATAAACTAATATTTTATTACTGTGTTCTTACACTTTCTGTACTAAACACTCTCTGTATTCTATATTGTCTTGTTTATGTTACAAGATAATAATTATAAATTACACATGCAGTAGTTAAGACTGGAAAGAAGTAAACTGTAAAGTTATAAAGCAATTTGGTTACTGAAAGTGACTATTTTATCAAAAACTATTTTATCTACTCATTCCTGCTACTGTTAGTAAATAATATAGTTTCTTTCTCTATTTCTAATAGACTAACAGTTCCAATACAGGTTATTACTACTTCTAATACAAAAGATATTTCTTCTGATAAAAACATAAAGAAAAATACTCTATAACTCCATTAACATTCTATTCTGCATTTTTATCATACCATCTTTATTTATAATTTCACCCTTGTGCTGGAGTACGGCCTAGTCACTCCATATGAGGAAAAATATAGGTGGGGTTTTATTTTTCATCAAAAATATTCTTTTACTGACAAACTATGGACAACTTCATTACTAAACCATCTAAATCTTTACATCATAAGCTAAAAAACATAACATTCAATCATACACAAATAGTAAAACAAAGATTACTAGATGGCAGAACCTGTTCTTGATCTTGGATGACAACAGCAATGGGAGGCCGTTCCTCCCTACCAACTCCTAGAGAGCGCTCAAACAGTGACTCCTCGGGACCCTCGAGCTTGCTCTGGTCTCCTTGGTTTGAACTAGGTGCAACAATAATGAAGTACCAGTCTTCAGACTTAATACAAACCCTGAACTTATCAGTAAGTTCTCTCAACTAGCAAGCTATATCAGACCAAGTTACTGCAGATTATCTCTCAAAAACACCTTCCTTATAGTTTTCCCTTTTCCCCAATGAATTCCTTGAAGAGCATTCCTCCTGAATGATTCTTCTGCTGGAAATATTTGAGCAGCCTTAGCTCTATTCATTGGGTACTTTTAAAAGATTGCCTAGGTCTTTTTGGGTTAGTTGTCATTTATTGAGCCACCTGCTCTGATCCCACTTTCTTGGGGGATCATGACCCCAAATGTAGGGAAGTTTCCACCTGTAACATAGGAAGTGTTTGAGGATGCTACCACTTGTCTTTTGCTCTCCACCTAGTTCCTTCCACCAATTTGACCAATACACTCTTATTAACAGCTCTCCCAAGCTATTGTCTCCACTTTTTATTTATTAATAATAAAATATTCAGGATTACATTCCACTTCTTTTGACTCTGCTGAGTCATCAGTTCCTACTTAGCATTAAATTTAATATAATGTCTTAGGAAAATCAAATTAAAACAATTAACATTATTTTACAAAATTGGGGTATGTGACAGGAGGCATCTAGAGAGATTACATGTGTATACGGGATATGAATGAATGTTGCATTGGATAAAATAGTTGCATGATTATATCTTTATGCATAAGAATTTGTCATTATGAATATGTATTGAAGATTATGAAATGTTTCTAACCATGAAACTAATTTATTTGACTTATAGGAAAGATTGTGAACAATCACCTACAAGAAAAGAAGGATGAGACTTGTTCCAAAGAACAAGTGATGGCAGTTCAGTTAGAAGATTCACTCCAATAAGCATACATTAATATCGAACTTAAGATCCTAGGGTTAGAGACATTGTGATGAAAGAAAGAGATTAAGAAGAATATAAGAATAATGATATGAGCTAAAGAGAGTGGTAGATTGACCTCGAGAGATGAATACCATGTTGGGCACAATAGATAATTCAAGATGAAGAAAACTATGAAAATAATTCCAACAAAAGTAAGAGGCCTTGGATACACTCTAGTTATGTGGCATTTTTTAGTAACGTCATTGATGCAAATACTTCCAGCTATGAAGAAGTATCCAAAGATAAATGGTAATAGTTGATCAAGGGGAATGATGTCTAGGATGCGGTTCTGAGACATAAAGGGAAGACCGTAGTGTCTTCCATATGGATCTACAAGATCAAGTATGAAACAAATGGAAACATCAAGGGATATAGAAAAAGGTTCGTGGTTTATCTTAGAAAGAGGGAGTAGACTATGGCATGACATACTCCTTTGACTAGACACACTTCTCAAATAAAGTAGAAGTGTATATCAAGCAGAGAACCACATGTGCACAAAAAATATTTGTACGAGCTTAGAATGCACCCATGGATAAGCACATCCAGTTACATGAGGAGCTTGAAGATCACCTAGACTGATGACGATTGTACCCTTTGCCACAAATTTGAATATGGAAGCCTATAAAGGATGACAAGATCAAAGCTGGGAGGAAAAGGAACTTGGTAACAAAGTTCAATATAGAGGATATTGATATCTTGATATGCGGTCAAGAGGTGCCACCCTTTCCAGGTTTTTTCACGGAGTATGTGCTCGCATTCTACCCCTTTTCATCCTATTATCACCACCAGTCCCTTCACAAAGTAGGGGGTCAACTTTATGTATTGTAACCCAGCTTGAGCTTGGAGGCACCATCATATTATTGTGGCTGTTTATTATTTCATGAAATTGGAAGAGGCTATGCCCACTATTAAATCCAACGGTGAAATAGCCACGCATTTTGTATTTAACCATATTATCACCTAGTTTGGAATTCCAAGGGAGCTTGTCACTAACCATGGCAGGCACTTTCAGAACAAAATGATGGAATATTTTTCTTTGACGTTAGGATATAAGCAAGAGAATTCCTCTTCTTATTATCGTCAAGAGAATGGACATGTTGAAGCAGTGAACAAGTCACTTAAGTCCATTGTCCAATGAACCATCACACATTGTTGAAATATTGTAACTTCAAAGAATATTGTATATGTATCTTTTGTGGTCCCTGATGGTCCTACCGGGAGAACCACTTGTATTACTTTGAACCCCAATTCTTCTAATCGCAAGAACTAATAAGAGTCATGAGGTAGTCCCCTCTAATTGTAAAGGTGTGTTATTAGCACCCCAGTGTGGTTACTTGAGCCTACATGTGTAACTCGATCCTACATGATTTAACTCGAGCCTACATGTCGAATGAGTTAGTTAAAGTGAATGGATGAATATAAATAGAGGTGTGGTGCTCCTCATTTGAGACATACACTCTCACTTGTGTAGCACATTACTAGAGAAGAGAAGTAGCTGGAGAAGGAGGAGGATCAGGCTTTGATCTCCTTGCTGGTTTCATATTTTATCTTTTTGGGGCATATATATTGAGGAATATTTTGCTGGGTTTTTTCCTCTATGGTTTTACCAGGATTAATCTTTGTTTTCCTTTTGTATGGTTGTGCTTGTCTATCTTTCAATGATCCTATTTATATTCTTTTGTTATGAAAAGTACTGATGTCTTAGCTAAGCATATGAAAAGTTAACATGATATCAGAGCCACCCTGAAAAGAAGACATTGTGTAGCTACAGAATATAGGGATTATTAATTTTTGGTTCTCTCTCCACAATCAACCAGCAAAAGAAGGCTAGGCTGACTCTCCATTGAAGGGAGCATCTTTCTGTCGAAGCAGAATTTGATTCCAAGCATTTTCAGTTTTCAGTCTGGGAAATTAGGGCTTCTTGTAGAAGAAGAATTTTTGAGTGAGCCCAACACAGGATTTCTCTCTTCATAAAAATCGAATTTTAGAGACCTGGATCAAGATTTTTGGTTGGGTGAAACTCCAGGAAAGTCAAACCCTAGTTTGACCCAGAGCTAGAAAAACCCTAAATACTAAAACTGTTAAGTTTTGGTATATTCGCTATATCCAAATATTGGAGAAGGATCAAGAGCGGGAAATTACAGAGACTGAATATATAATATGGATGAATACTATGTCCAAACTTCAGCCTCATATTATCTATATTATAGGATATATGATCCCTCCAAGTTAGGGTTCCAGCCTCTTCCAGAATTCATCCCTAAACAGGACATGTAGGGAAAATTGCTATAGCTTGGGTTCCATAGGTCCAAATGGTATTCCTGAAGATGTTCCAGAAATATCATTGACTGTAATTTTTTTGGTATGAATTTTAGAACTTGAAGATGAACCAGTGACACATGGTATGCCGTACAACTTCACTGTTCTGAACAGTCCTGTAACAGGTCACCTTGGGAAAATGATCATAAATACCAATTAGTGAGACCAATTCTGATGAAACCTATGGTTTTATATCAAGGACATGTGGTTTTACCTTAGTGATAAATTTCAGACATAGAGAAGTAGTAACTTTGGAGATATCACAGAAACAGTAACAAGAATTTATGTAGAAGAAATTGGAAAACTAGGGCTTCCTGTTCCGGGAGCTTCCCTCCACTGTTTTCAGAAAATGAGTACATTGGAAAGCTCCATTTGAAGAGATATATATTTCTATCCAATCAGATCTAAAATATTCCAAGTTTTGAAAAATTAGGGTTACTCTGACAAACCCTAGATTAGCCAGCTCCGGAAGCAGGACGAACACCTCAAATCGGTAAGATCTAATCTTTTTCTATTTGCATTTGAGGTTCTCATTTCAAAGTGATATATCACATCAGCTTGATGATAAGCTTGGTAAAGTTGAAAAATTCAAATCATGGAAGTATTTAATCTCTCCGAATAAAATGAATTGGACACCTACATGAGTAGAGAGGTTCTAGTTCCATATGAAGATGAGGCTCAAAGCCTTACACAAGAAGAACTTGATCAAGGCCAAGAAGATCATTGTTGATTCAATCACATATCAACTTATACCACAAGTGTCTTCCATAAAGACACCGAAGATGTTTGATTACTTGATCAAGCTATTTGAAGATAAGAACTTAAATCAGAAGATGGCTTTGAGAAAATAGTTGAAGAATGAGAAGAAGAAGATGGGAGCAATTGAAGATCAAGCTCTCACCATTCAAAGAAGATCCCTCAAGCGATGAGGAATATGAAAAACTCAATTCTTGAAGAACCTCTTATTCATCTTATCATTTGGATAAGCAATGATGATTTCATGAATGAAGAAGATGATAAAGCAGAATGATCAAGATGGATTCTACCCACGAAACAAAAAAAAGATAAGTATTCAATTGCCATTTCATGATATTGTTTTGTTATACATTTGATTGTATTCAGTTGATGTTTTATGCATGATAGATTGTTTACATTAATACTAATAATATGTATGTGATGGGTAAGTAGCTCATGGCACTATACAAATCTCCAGTGCTACTTATCAAACCTCTTTGCTGACATATTGGATTAGTGCACAATCTCAATGATGTCATAGTAGAGATGGAAGGCATATAGAAAGTTTCTGTGAGATATGGATGAATGTTGTATTGGCTAAATAGTTGCATGATGCATAAGAATTTGTCGTTATGCATATGTTCTATGACATAGTTCTAACCATGCAACTGGTGCATTTGAATTGTAGGAAAGGTCCTGTACAACCTCCTACAAGAAAAGAAGGACGAGACTTGTTTTGAAGAACAAGTGATGACAATTCAATAAACATGAATCTGAAGCTCCCAGGGTCAGAGACACCATGATGGAAGAAAGAGCTTCAAAGAGCGGTAGATCCACCTCAAAGGATGAAGACCACCATGGGTACGAGAGATAACTCAAGATGAAGAAAAGAATGCTATGAAAGAAGCTATGATCAAAGAATAATAGTTGATCATGGGGAATGATGTATATGATATGATTTCAAGACATAAAGGGAAGTACGTAGTATCCTCCATATGGATCTACAAGAACAAGTGTACAAAGAAAGGTTTGTGATTTGCCTCAGAAAGAATAGACTCTGAAATGAAATAATCTATTGACCAGTATATATCAAGCATAGAACCACCTGTATAGAATGAAGAAGGAAGATAATACTCCACTTCAGGGGGAGTGACTACAAAAGATATATGAGTTCGACATGGTACGACATGATGGACAAATTCTTGATGGATTGAGACTTTACCAAGAGTAAAGTGGGTTCCAACCTTCAAAGTTGAATGCAGAAGACTAGGATATGTTGATGATTTGATAAGATGAACTCATGGAAGATGTTATGATGAAAAAATACTAGAATTATGTATGGGATATAGTTCCCAAACCAGAAGGAAAGAGTATTGTATCCTCCAAATGGATATACAAAATAGAGCATGCAATTGACGGAAGTATCAAGAATTATAAAGCAAGATTTGTGGCCAGAGGTTTCTTTCAGAAAGACGGAATTAATTCTAAAGAGACACTTAATCCAAGAAGCAAGGTACACTTCCTTCAGAACTATCATGGTAGTTTATTCCATGGTGAAGTAAAGACAAGCCTTCCTTAATGGTATGATTGAGAAAGAGTTTTACATCGAATAGTCACGAGGATTTGAAGTTGAAGCCAGATGGATTCACATATGCAAGATGAAGAAGGCCCTCTATGGTCTTAAATAAGCTCCCAGAGCTTGGTATGGAAGAATAGATAGTTTCTTGTCGAGCATGGGATTTACCAAGAGTAAAGCTGATCCTAACCTTTATCTCAAGGTTGTAGAAGATGAACTTGTCACCCTGTTATTATATGTGGATGACTTATCCTTGACAGGAAATGAGAAACAGGTCATGGAAAGCAAGAAGAAACTAGCAGAAGAATTTGAGATGAAAGACCATGGGTTAATGCATTATTTCCTAGGTATGGAAGTATGGCAAAAGTTCAGAATAAATATTTCTCAACCAGGGAAAGTATGCGGTAGAGATATTGAAGAGATTCAATACGTTGGAATTCAAAGTCATGGCCACACCCATGGACTCCAACCTAAAGCTGTTAGCTGATGACCCATCAGAGTTAGTGGATATGACTCATTACAAATAGATCATTGGGTCATTGATGTACTTAAAAAATACCAGACCAGACATTTGTTTTTTTGTGAACACCTTAAGTCAATATCTTGTTCAACCAAGACGAGTTCACCTAGTAACTGCAAAACATATGCTGAGATATTTGAAAGGGACTATAGACTTTGGTTTATATTATGATGGTAGCCATGAGTATAGATTATATGGCTACATAGATGCAGATTGGGCTAGAAGTATCTCAGACAGGAAAATCACATTAGGTAGATGCTTTTGTTTGGGGTTTGCTATGAGTTCATGGTTTAGCAAGAAATAGTCCAATGTTTCTCGTAGCATGGCTGAAGTAGAATACATAGCAGATTGATCTGCTAAGTTGTGAAGCCATATGGCTTCGGAAGCTGATATCAGGTCTCTTTGAACTGAAGATGGATACTACATTGATTCTATGTGATAACGAGAGTTGTGATAACAAAGAACCCTGTGTTCCATCGTAACACATAGAAATATGGTATTTCTACATTCAAGATAAAGATGCAAATGATGATGTTTAGTATTTACATACTATATATATAGATTTAGTATTTCTACACTGAATATAGAAATGATGATGTTTTAGTATTCCCATACTGAATATATAGATGATGTTTCAGTATTTACATATTGTAGATGCAGATGATGGTGACCTGATGATGCTTTCAATACTCACATACTAGAGATGCAGATGGTGATAGTTCAGTATTCACATACTGAATATGTAGATGAAGATGGTTTAGATGATGATGCACTGACAAAGCCTCTGTCTCAGGTAAAGTTCGAACACTTTCAAGACAAGCTTGGTATGGTTCAGATAGACCTTGCTCGAAAGGGGGAGTAGTGATGTTGCAGTGGGATTGTATCATCCCTGGACACTTTCCCTAAAGTGATACGGAGACCTCGGTCTTTGAGAGTGAAGAGGGATTGTATCATCTTGGGACATATGTCCATAAGTGATATGGAGACTTTGGTCTTCGAGAATGAAGTGGGATTGTATCATCCTTGGGCACTTGCCCTAAAGTGATCCGGAGACTTCGGTAATCGAGAATGTGGTAGGATTGTATCATCCTTGAACTTCGATTCAGAATGGATCTGGTGTAACTTCGGTCATCGAGAATGTGGTAAGATTGTATCATCCTTGAACTTCGGTTCAGAACGGATCCGGTGTAACTTCGGTCATCGAGAATGTGGCAGGATTGTATCATCCTTAAACTTTAGTTCATAATGGATTCGATGTAACTTCAGTCATCAAGAATGTGGCAGGATTGTATCATCCTTGAACTTCAATTCAGAATGGATCTGGTGTAACTTTGGTCGTCGAGAAGGTGGTAGGATTGTATCATCCTTGAACTTCGGTTCAGAATGGATCTGGTGACTTCGGTACTCAAGAACATGTGTTGATCCTATAATTCCTAGAGGAAGGATTGTCTAAGTTCCACATCTGTGTTGATCCTATAATTCTGAAAGGAAGGATCGTTAGTAACTCCGTAAAGACCTAAATCCCATAATTCTGAAAGGAAGGATCATTGAATTGATCCCGTAATTCCAATAGGAAGGATTGTTTGAGTTCCACAGATGTGTTGATCCCATAATTCCAATAGGAAGGATTGTCTGAGTTCCACATATATGTTGATCCCATACTTCCGAAAGGAAGGATCGTTAGTAACTCCGTAAAGACCTAAATCCTATAATTCCGAAATGAAGGATCATTGAATTGATCCCGTAATTCCAATAGGAAGGATTTTCTGAGTTCCACAGATGTGTTGATCCTGTAATTCCAATAGGAAGGATTGTCTGAGTTCCACAAATGTGTTGATCCTGTAATTCCAAAAGGAAGGATCGTTAGTAACTCTGTAAAGACCTAAATCCTGTAATTCCGAAAGGAAGGATCGTTAGTAACTCCGTAAAGACTTAAATCCTGTAATTCCGAAAGGAAGGATCATTGGTAACTCCGTAAAGACCTAAATCCCATAATTTCAAAAGGAAGGATCATGTTGATGTTTTGATGATGTTGATGTTTTTATGATGATGATGATGTTCTCTGATCGAAAGATCAGAATATGATGATGATGATGTTTCTCTGATCAAAAGATCATAAGTTGTTGATGATGATGATGTTTTCTAATTGAAAGATTAGAATATGATGATCATGCTGTTGCTGATGATCTCTGATCTCTGATTGAAATATCAGAATATGATGATGATGATGTTTCTGTGATCGAAAGATCACAAGTTGATGATGATGATGTTCTCTGATCGAAAGATCAGAATATGATGATGATGATGTTTTCTAATCGAAAGATCAGAAGTTGCTTATGATTATAATGTTGCTGATGATGATGATGTTTTCTGATCGAAAGATTAGAATGCGATGATGATGATGATGTTTCTAATTGAAAGATCAAAATGTGATGATGATGAGATCCTGATAATGATGATGCCATATTATCAAAGTATGATGATAATGACGTACTGATCGAAATATCAGAATATGATGATGAGTTGATGTTAGAGTATGATGATGTTCGGTTGATGATGGTTCTGATCGAAAGATCAGAGGCTGATGATAATGATGAGTCTGATTGAAAGATCAGAGTATGATGATGATGTTGTTACTGATCGAAAGGCCAAAGTGCTGAAGAAGATGTTGTTGATCTAAAGGTCAAAGTTTTGAATATGATGTCGTTGATCGAAAGGTCAAAGTGCTGAAGATGTTGCTGTTGATTGAAGAGTCAAGATGCTACTGATCGAAGCGGTCAAAGTACCGATGATGTTGAATACTGAAGATTGAAGATGAAGACTACATGATGTTGAAAATCTTCCAATGATTTATAGATGTGTTACCCTGCTGATGTTGATGACGTCCTCTATCTCTCTCCTACTATTGTTGTTGTTAATTTTGTTGTAGAATACCCTTCTCGTTAAGGGGGAGTGTTGAAATATTGTAACTTCAAAGAATTATCTATATGTATCTTTTGTGGTCCTCGATGGTCCTACCTGGAGAACCACTTGTATTAATTTGTACCTCGATGCTTCTAATTGGAAGAACTAATAAGAGTCATGAGGTATTCCCCTCTAATTGTAAAGGTGGGTCATTAGCACCCTAGTGTGGTTACTTGAGCCTACATGTGTAACTCGAGCCTACATGATTTAACTCGAGCCTACGTGTCGAATGAGTTAGTTAAAGTGAACGGATGAATATAAATAGAGGTGTGGTTCTCCTCATTTGAGACATACACTCTCACTTGTGTGGCGCATTAGTGGAGAAGAGAAGTAGCTGGAGAAGGAGGAGGATCAGGCTTTGATCTCCTTGTTGGTTTTATCTTTTATCTTTTTGGGGCATCTATATTGAGGAAGCTTTTGCTGGGTTTTTCCCTTTAGGGTTTTCCCAGGATAAATATTTGTGTTCCTTTTGTATGGTTGTGCTTGTCTATCTTTTAGTGATCCTGTTTATATGCTTTTGTTATGAAAAGTACTGATGTCTTAGCTAAGCATATGAAAAGTTAAAACACATAGCAAGAATAATTAGCATATCATGTTGTATCCTGCTTTGTGGGCCTATAGAACCGTGGTTAAGAATGCCACTAGTTTTATCCCTATCATCTTGTGCATGGGGTGGAGTCAATATTACCGGTTGAATGCGAAATCCCTTCGTTGAAGCTAGTTGTGGATATTTTACCACATACTTCCGCATTGGGAGAACATCGGGTCCACTTGGAGCAACTTGATGAGAAACGTCGAGTCTTTAGTGGCTCTTGAGGATAACATGTGTCGCGTTAAGGTCCGGTACGATAAGTCTGTCTGTCTTAGGAGGTTTAGTGAAGGTGACTTGGTCCTTTTATGGGATCAAGCTAAGGAACCTTTAGGGGCAGGAAAGTTAAACCCGATGTGGCATGGAACTTACGTGGTTAAGTGGGTCTTAGAGAAAGGCTCCTATGAGTTGGTGGATTATGAAGGAATATCCTTGGTGGAGCCTAGAAATGGGTTCTATCTTAAAAAATACGATGCATGATTTTCATCCAGGGATGAATTTTGTATATTAATGCACATTTTTTGCATTGCATAGTTAAATATTCTTATGGTGATCGGGTTTGTTGACTAGATTTTGTTTGTTATGGAAGATGTCAATGGAGTCTCCTATTTACATAGGATTGGATGATGGTGCTAGTCGCCACACTCAAAAATCAACTTCGGCTACTTGGGTGATCTATACTCCTATGGGTCAAGTGTTGTCTTCAGTAGGAGTATGTTTATGGCCTTCGTCGAACAATGTTTCTAAATATAGTGTTGTGATTGAGTTATTGCAGGATGCCTTTTAACATGGCGTTGTTTTTCTTAAGGTATGTCTTGATTCATAGTTAGTGGTCTCACAAATTAATGGCTTGTATCATGTTAGGGATCCAACATTGTTATGAATATTCTTGCGTGTAAGATTGCTTGAACAACAATTTGAGAGCATAACATACATTCACATTTCAAGATATTTTAATCAAGTTGCTGATTCATATGCTAACTACGTAATAGATTGGAATTTGTTTCATACACTATAAGCATTTCACAAACACATTTTACACATGTAAATAGAATAATAATCGATCATCATAAATATTTTTCATTAAGTCCAAAAAGGTGACGTCAAAATACATAAGTGTCATATACAAAATTTGGGCTTTCAAGCCACCAAAATATACTACACGGTCATACAAAAATATACATCTAGGTCTCTAATACTGAGGTGAAGGAGGGTGTTTCTCATGGTAGCACACCATGGCTATAGCTAGCTGACAAAATAATCAAACCAATACCTATGGTACACCAACCACCTGGCGTTGCACAGCCTCAGGAAATTACTCGCCTTGCGCCATGGGAACCCTGTGTGTTAAGCGAACGAAGATTGTTTGAATACTTTGGAGCATCCAATCCTCATCCACACCCATAATCTCATCACCTCTTCCCCTCTGTCAGTGACGAGGAAATTCTTATGGATGTTACGGTCCCACATCTGCATGTAATTAACAGAGTTTCATTATGTGTTGTCACACCAAAAATAGGTCTTTTGATTTCATATATAAAAAAATACAAAATAATTGAATAACTCAAAAGTAAAAAGTGATTTTGGATTCGTTACCGATGTCTCCATATCTTCATCCTAGTGGCAACCATCGACCATTTCATGAAATAGCCATGGAACAGATCTGAGTTTTGACACAGTTTCTCTCCGGTCAAATTTGGCAGTGATTTCCATGGTATTGTACTGAACGTTTTTCAGTATGGGATATGCTTATGCATATTAGTGACAGCACTGTTATATAGCTGATCAATTTCGATTGTTATCAGTATTTTCTGGTTTTTTTATTATTGAGACACACTTTTATGATGTGATCAGCAGTCTTGGACAGATGGGTATGGATGCATATAGCTGCTCTGGGACAGCAGCATGAGATAGTTTGAATTTTATGAGAAAACAAATAAGTGACAATGTAGGGATGCTTGTGATCCGCGTACATGTGCATATGTAATTTTGTTCTATTTTGAAATAAAATTACGATTTTTTCTGAGGAAAAAAAAAATCTTGATCCTAGTGGTAGAGGCATATCCACATCTCCATGTAAATCCATCCCTGCATAGGGGTAGTTGTCTATGGCGATGATCTGTCTTCGCCACCAGAGGAAGAAGTCTATTGGGTAGGGGTTAGCCACCCTTCCCCATACTAGTCTCCACATGACATGGGCCCAACGTAGCTGAGTCAGATCCCTGACTCCATGTGGAGGGATGTCAATTCTAGGGCTTAGCCCTGGTACCCTCTCAAAAAAGAA
Organism: Pseudotsuga menziesii; assembly: GCA_001517045.1. Taxonomy (NCBI): domain Eukaryota; kingdom Viridiplantae; phylum Streptophyta; class Pinopsida; order Pinales; family Pinaceae; genus Pseudotsuga; species Pseudotsuga menziesii. The sequence goes on along the minus strand of LPNX010515928.1, from coordinate 338,672 downwards.
TGCACTTAGTATGCTGCCGAACCCAAAGTTCTGTACCCTACCCATATTATAGTCACTAAGTTGCTGCTTCATGTTGCTTAGTAGCATGGTACTCTAGTCATATATCATAGGTTGTGTGCACTCTCATGCATAGAACATCATTGGACTTGAGGCCTGATGGAGTGATGCTAACCATGGGATCCTACCCATTGCCAATAGTATGATTTTTAGCCCCAGGTTCTAAATGGTATTTGTCAGTATTTGACTCCCAAACTTCTTTGTGTCAGGAAGGAAATACACATCTATGTACTCATAGATAGTCAGCCCATCTCGTGGACCACAGGATCAAAGTTTCACCACCTCCCCTCAATGGGACAAACCTGTAATAAAATATATGTCCTCAACCTCGATTTTGAGTGACATCCCATCCAACTGAAAATATTTAGAATATGGATCCTAGTAGTCTACTAGAAGCTGGAGTAGCCTTCGTTTAGCCTTCAAGCTTCCAAGGCGCCAAAATTTGTATAACCCACAAGCCCTTAGCGCTTGTTGAGCCATTTGATCTCCTCACACTGCCTCTTCAAAATCACCATCTTCCCTCTCTCTCCATTCTAGCACCATCCTGCACAATTTCTTTTTGATTTTCATCAGTATTTGCCTTTGAAAATCATCTTTGCGGCCTTGTACGTGACTGTTTGCAAAACAACCACATATGTACGTGGCTATCGTTGTCTTTTCCGCATAAAACCAGCCCTATACACGGAAAATACCTGATTTCTATGTGGACCAAAATGCATAGGTTGGGATGGCCTAAATAAAAAATTTTACCATTAAAATTAAAAAAAATTGCATGAAAGTGAAAGAGGGAGGCATGGGGAATTACCTAGACCAAACACGAAGTGATTTCGTCGGACAATGCTCCCGTAATCAACTCTTGAAAGTATGGACACAAATGCACTATGGTGGGTGAATTTTCAAATGGTATGAAATTTTTTAATTTTTCACTATTTTATAGAATTTTCTTTTATATTTTTACCCACTTCCTATAGTTTTTGACCATTTCTAACCATTTTGGACCGTTTGGACTAATATGATGTTGTATGATCCCATTTTGAGTGCGGTTTGACCGAGACTTTGACCTGTTCATGTCTAAACTAGCATATAGGTTAGGATTTCACATTCGCTTGCATTTTGCATGACCTTATGACCATTTCATCTTAACCTTAGGTAGGAACCCATTCCATGATGTCACCAAACCTTCATGCTTCTTTTGGAAGTGGTGTTATGTGAATGGTAGAAATTCCCATACATGGGTGCCCTAGTTATATCCTTTATTGCATTTGGTTCCCATGTTGACATTTCTCCTTTAGGGTGTAGGAGTCCCTTTTGAGTCCCACCGTGTCCTTGAGAAAGAGATTCATACTCCTCTTGAACTTTATTATGGACATTTACCTTGGGAATCCCTTGTATATATCAAGCTGTAATTGCATTTTCATTAGTTTTCTTGCCTTCTTGAGATTTATGTCGGCTCCCTCACTTTGATTTATCAACCATATAGCCTGAGCTTGCCTCATGTCTAGACAAGCAGAGCCTTTTTACATATCTTTTATAGCTTGATCATCCCTTTTACTAGGAGGATACCTTCCCTCGAGTGTCGTTATCCTACACATATATCTTGCATTGAGCATAGGAATGTTCCACTACTTGGAACTAGTTTTCTTTCCCCCTAACACTCGTCTCCTCCTAGATTTGTACTATAAATCACTTTTATTATTTTTCAATCTTTTCAAAATATTTGAAAAAGTCCAAAAAAAAATTAAAAAACCAAAAATCTGGTCAGGAAAAAATGTTATCTTCGGCAGCAGCTGAGTTGTGTCTCCCTCGAACAGAGTATTGTATATCACATCCATTGGTTGGGTTATTAGTTTTAATTTAGGAGATGTACTCGTTGCTCTGAGTTTATCTCCACTTACTGGTTAAGATTCCATTCCCTATGGAGTCTGTGTTGATTCTTTCTATGTTAGAAAGATGTCCTAGTTTGCATATCGTGTCCATGCTTCCTACGTTCAGGCACCATTTTCCTTTATGCTCTTGTTCGAAGGAATTTGAATCCTGATTCGACCATTCCTCAGTTATCTTGACTTTACATGTCGGCCATTCTGGGTACTGTTACTAGTTCATGCACATCTTGTTCATGTTCTTCCACATTATACAATGTTGTTGAGTACCTTATGTTGGTTGATGGGGGATTCCTTAATTTTGTACTTCCAATGGATTCCATTCAATCAGCATCATACCATTTATTCTGGAATAGGATTCTAGAGTCCTTTGAGTGTCTTGAGACTTATAGTTATCAGTGGTAGGTTCTCTTTCCATCGACAGTTTTGGGAATACATCAATGTCATCAACAGTTTTGGGAATACATCAATGTCCCTTGATCGATGGACTCTTCCAAGTGTTCGAACTCAACACATCTATTTAGACTTGCTAGATTTCACTTTGTACCTTGATTCCCATTTTCATTATCGGTGGGTGATCTCGTGTATGTTAATGGTATACATCAATGAACGGTAATCAGATGATGCACTACTATGTTCGAACTCGACACATCTATTCACATAGTATGACATTTAATCGTAGCACTTCATGTAGAAGACCTTCCATCTTGGTGGCATTCCATATATGCTACCTCCTTGATCGTTCTCATGTTCATGAGATTTTAGCTCTCATGATTTGATTCAAGTGTATATCAGATATCTTCAACTACTATGGAGATATTGATCCATTGATATCTTCAGCCATTATGGAGATCTCGATCTATTGTACATCTTCATCCACTTTGGAGATTCTGATCAATTGTATATTGTACGTGGAAATGACCACACATGACACATTTTGTATATCATGCCTATTCATGGACATTTTACTCTTATGTATCTGGGTTTTCTCCATGTCTTTGTGAGAGATTTATCATTGTATTGTACTAATGAGTGGCTGGTTCTTCCACTTGGGTCTTCATTAATCCACCTCTGGGATGGATTTTATAATGTATTTCAGCCATCATGTTACCCCTATGGCCTCACACATTATGGGACAGCTATTACAGCTGATTTTACCACACATGGTTGATCACATATTTATGGCCTCCCCTGTCCCTCTGTAGACTCTTTAGATCCCATGGACTTATATTATCCTTTGATGTTCCAAATATTCTCTTGAAAACCCTTGTTTATTGTTGTATGTGACTTTTAACCTCATACTCGCATGTACATGTGACTTTTGACCTCAAACCCGTGTACATTGGGATGTGTGCATAAATCCTAATAGTTTTGTATTTTTCCTCATATGAGTCCAAACCACTTGATTCTTGGAGTTTCAAATTCCTTGAGAACGCTAAGATTCAACCCTCCATTTTCCTTTTGGAGTGCTATATAAGGAACCCATTGGATACATTGAAGAGGAGGAATTGAGGTGGTGGAGTTCCAGGTGGAGGACTTGGTTTCTCTGGTTCGTAGACATGCCGACAGAGGTTGTCAATTTTGTAATCTCTGATTTTATTAATAGAAATATATTTTCCCGTCCAATTAATGTGCAATTTAATGAATATTGAATCCATGGATATATTTAATTGCTTATACATTGATGAATATATATGCTAGAGTAGGTCTAAAACATTTTTGTATAGCATGCTTGTCTTGTTTGCAGTTGTTGAGAGTGAGTTGTTAAAATAAGCGTGAATTGGAAAATCTCAATGGGGATCTACTTTAACCGTTTGAAACAAGGTACGAATCGATATCCCTTAGTCTTATATGTTTGGTTTCTCTTGCATATTGGGAAATATTGATTTCTAGTGTCCAGGTGTCTATTGTAATACACCCCAAGCCATAGGAATTTTCTCTCCGTAACACTTCATTTTGTGTGTGTATGTGGTATGTGTATCCCTATCTGCCTCTGTAGGGAGTAATCCATTGAGTATTTGTGAAGGACCCCAGGATACTTTTGAATAAGGTTTATCATACACTATAACCACTTGCATAATACTACAATCTCTACTACAAGCCTTAGTCTTGATATTTTTTGTAGTATTTTCACTTTAGACTAGAGTAGCTTCCTTTGTATGTAGATTAATTGGACTTACTAGACCTTAGAGTAATAATGACTAGCCCTATAAGTACTAGCAACTTGATTTTATGTAGTAGGTCTAGTTGCTTTAGTCCACATGCAATAGAGGCTGTTGTAGAGTAGGCCCTATGGACTGGACTAGTTCTAGTCCCTGGTCTCTCTTTAGTCTCATGCCTTAAGCCTTAAGATACAAGCCTTAGCCTTCACCCAATGGACTTCCCTACAAAAACCACTTTATTTCTTACTTTCCCTAAGGCCCGTAGAGTCAAAATTTTCTTTCTTTCTTTTTCCTTAGTACCAGCCCTAGTACCATCCCTCTAAAGGGGCCCTAAAGAAAGACTGCCTAAGTAAAGATTCATGCCATAAGCTCCCAATTAGCCTTTACTAAGTTCTGGACTTGGATTCGTGGTGAAAGGAAAATGGATGGATTATGGCTATAGGTTGGATGTCTAAATAAAGGTATGGAGGTTTAAGGAAAAAAAAAGTATTACTACTTTCTCTTTCTGTTTACTGATCTTCCTTTTTTATTCTTGCGATGAAGGATGCTTCTGTTTCTGGATTCAGTTTCCTTGTAGTTAAAAGGAATCCATCCATTGAAATTCTCCTACATGGGGGTAAAATAAGATTGAATTAATTGAAACGGATACAAAGATACACAACTAAAATAACACAGAGTATAGTAATTATTAATGTGGGTTGAAATACATCACATGGATATGCCACTCTAGTAATATCTTGTAATACATCACATGGATAACAACTACAAATTAGAGATGGGTCACAAGCGGCATGATGCCAATATTGCTAGTGATGTTAGTACCAGAGCAAAGGAAAAGGACGAAGATATGGCATCAATCCAATGACTTGCATTCCCAAGCCAGTATTTAAATTGGCAAAGTTTTTTGGTGCAGGTAATGCCGCATAAATGCTCTTTGTATCATAGTTGTTATGTGTGTGGGATTATCCACACCATGAATATCGAGAGTTCTCTTACATTCAAAATCGGAAATTTGCAAAATTTCCCTAAGAACAAAAAATGGATTCATGGACTTATTCGGTCTTCAACACCTAGAAAGACCAGTGAAAAGATGACCAAAGAGAACTTATTTTTCCTTAGCTGTTATCCATTCTTTTGTCTTTTCCAGATTACTTAATTAGATTCTTCTTCATGTCTTTCTTGTCTTCTGATATTTTTCCTGCGCTCTAAATTTCTAACAAATCCTTATTATAAATGGCTACTTGTTTAGATGGCACGCTTAGCAGCCTATTTAACTTCCTCTCATTTTCTTGTTTTTTTGGGTACTTTGATCATTTTATCATACTACGGACAACGTGCACCACATATTAATGAAAAAGTGAGAGAGATTACAAAATTCATGATTTATTATGCCAGTAATGATGATTAGTTTAGGACAATTATGTTTCAAATGCTTAGAGAGAACTATAGTTAAAAGGAATGTTAACCCTTGTAGTACATCCTGTGTTCCTACACATGACCTACCATCTTAAAGAAGAAGTCTTGTCACAGAGGTATTGCTAATTGAAGGAGAGGAGGGACCATGAGAACCATGAATTCTACAAGGAGATGCACTCATGTAGGATGGATAAAAATCCAGAAGAGAGAAGGATTCTTCCAGAAAATGGAAGAGGTATGCAAAGACTTGGGAGAGGGTTACATAATGTAAGAACGACCAGTTTTTCTACTCTAACTTGGAAAAGTTAATAAACAATGGCCTGTCTGGATATCTTAGTGGAATAGGCCTTGACGAGGAATATTTTATAGAAAAACCAGGGAAGTAGAGCACACTGTCATCCAAGAGGCTAGTGTGGTGAATCTATGCTGCTGCAGCAACATTCAAATGGGAGGTTCATCAGTCCCTTGATGGATGAGCTCACCTGGAAAACAAGAAGAAAAGAAATAAAGACACAATGGAGAAGAATCTCAAAAATTCAAGGATAATGTGGAAAAGCCATGAAAAGATGGAAAGGCTAGACATCAAGCAAGGAAGGAGAATCGTAAGACCAAAGTACTCGTTAAGGAGACCAAAAAAAGACTAGAGTGCAAGCTGGACTTGATTCTGAATGAACTCTATAGCAAATGATTCATAATTTTAGAGGAGATGAGCAATCAAGCCGCTCCAGTAGACCCTACAACATAAGTTGTGTTTCTGATTCCATGCTATCTTTGGATTTCTTTGGGAAGTCTAGATTAATGTTTAAAATTTGGACTTGTTAAATGTAAATTTTTCGTTACAGTATAGTAGCAAGTCCACTCTAGTGGCTCAATTAATATCCTGGTCTATTGGGAATTTTTCTGTTATAATAAGTTTTTAAGTTCTAATCTAGCAGTAAAATACTACTACTTATATGTTTTAATAGTAAGTATAATTCATCTTTTGTAACATTCTAAGAGTTAGTGGATTGGCTGATCTTGGGAATCCAAAAAGAGATTATGGGGAAATAATGGTTAGTAACCTTATCTAGAGTACCCTCAACATATTTTATATATATATACCTTCCCATCCAGTCTGGATCCTGTTAACATAAACATTTCTCAATTTCTTAGCAAAAATAATGTTTAGTATGGCCCACTTCCATTTTTCAGTGTTAAAATGATTTAAATAAATCAAATAGTCAACTTTTGGAGAGTAAAATTATCTTGAAAATTTCCTTTTTCATTATATAGTTTCCCTTGAGCCTCAATAACAAATGGACAATAGATTTACGAAGCATCTATTGCAAAAAATAATGGAAAACTAACAAGAACATGAATAGAACTTTAAGAGTAAAAATGCATGTGTGCAATTCAGTCTCATAAAGACTATCACCCAACAGTACATGTAAGTTTCATATCTAAACATATCAATAGTCATCAGTAAGGGATTCCACTTCCTAAAATGATTTAATAAATATTAAAAAGAAAAGGAAATCAGGAAACTGAACCATGAACCTCATGACATCATCATAAGAATTGGTCGAGAATCCAATAAAAACTTATGGATAAAAAAGGATATTTCAAGTTATTACTATCTTCATAACAACTTAAAATTTGGGGCCAGGCCCAAATGATAGAGAAACACCATGGTATCAAACAATTATTCTTCCGTTAAGGCACCAGATAACTCTTGATTTGACCTTGATCCAACATTTTTCTGGTGTTGAATAGGTTGTATCTAAGATTAGAATTTGAATACTCACTTGAACCAGGTTTATATACTATCTCATTGTTGTAGATACTTTAAGTACATTATGTGCTAACAGTTGTTTTCCTTTCTGGAATAGCATTTCCATGACTACTAGAACACTTGTCAACACATTTCACAAGATTCTTTCCACTACTCAAAGAAGTTGCAACAGCACCTGAACAACGACATGGTTTTTTCCTTGTAGAATGTGTAACACTTATCTCCTCAACATATAAGTCACTTTCATCCCATTGTATTTCCTGAAAATATTCAATACCAACAGGATGAGTTTTAAGAAGATGAGTAAAAACCCCACCCAATATAGAAATCCAATACGATGTGAATCTTCTTTTAGAAATAAGCTACATGAAAACTTTGTTTTCCCCCCAGTAAAGAAACCCTACCCCAATGTCTACTTTATGTCTTGTCCCCTTGATCAATTCACATGTATCATATATACCAAAACCATCAAACAAAAAATGAAGTAGTATTGTGTATGCATAAAGAAGAATAAAGTTACTTGAAAGACCAGGTGGAGGCATGTTACAATCTGCCCCTCTATTCTTCCAACTAAGATGTTGTAAAAAAGTCATGGATACTGCACCTACTGATTGTGATGGTCTAGATAAGGGACTGAATTTTATCAAAATCCAACATATTTCCCATTGCATCACCTCAACCTGAGAATGTATCAATAGCCTTTGATCAACCATATTCAAACTCAATAAACAACTTATAAAATTGAGAATATAGCTAGAACTTGGAATCAATCATGTGAAAAAATCAATAATAAAACAGTAGTAAAATGCCCATGATTATATATCATGCAACGCAACATGGTTAAACCTCAATGAACTGTAGTTCATTGCATCATGTAGCACATTCAAGTGAATGATTTCATAATGAAAATGTTGTATTTACTTTGAATAGTAGATAGTACAAAAATTTACCCAAAAAATAGACACAAATCCCATTATATGGAAAGCACATCATTTGGAAATAAAAATAGGAATCCTCATGCAAATAGGAAAAAATAGTTGTAAACCTACATTATAGCTTAGAAGCTAGAATTTGAACGTTGAAAATAAAAAACAATAGCAGATAGGGTACCTAATACAAGTTTTTTCCTTGATAATTTTCATTTTTCCTTCAGCTAATATTCCATTAAGTAGATAGTTTGAAATGACATGGTATGGATTTATTAATGCTTAGAAAATAATAAAATATTCTATACATAAGACTGGATATTACATAAAATGAAAAAAAGAAGGGAAAAATGGAAAGTCTAACTAGATGTTGACTAAATTTGACTTAATATTGGCCAATTTTAACTGATAAGTTTGACAAGAATCATAAGCAATTGATTGGATCTGACTTCCCAATTTGACCTAGTCATGTCCAACATTGGCAAGTTCTTGACAAGCCAATATGCAGAGTCATCTTAGAAGGTTTCCCAAGAAACAAACAAGTTACTATGATCCTATCTTCAAGTGGGAATCTTGTTTTCTCCTAGAATAACATAAGCCACCGCAGTAATGATTATATCATAGGAACTATTATTGGAGTATCGGCAGTGGGTCCTAGAACATCAATTTTTCATCCCACATTCAGACGTTAAATAAGAGAAATGTGATTGTTTTGTACAATAGATGTTTTTTATTCTTGCAACATTTTCATTTAGCACTTGAAAACAAACTTTCCTATTCAACTGACTATTTCTCTCTTTTACAAACTATTAAATATACTAAATGATCCAAATCCTACAAAATAATCACAGCCCCAGAATAAAAGTTGAAATCCAATAACTCTTAAAGACATGGTGTAGAAAACTAGCTTAGAAGCATTGTGGCGTTTTTGCATCAAATTTCCTTCTCATGGCTTATAATTTTGATTGGATCAATTCAATATGTCTAGGCTTAAATTTAGCACTTTTCCTATGAAACACTTATCAATTTTCTTCCCACATTCACACCTTAAACAAGATAAATGTGATTGTTATGTACAACAGATGTTTTTAATTCTTGCAACATTTTCATTTAGCACTTGAAAACACACTTGGATAGCATACAAATAGGAACTTTTCAAGTCCCTAGTCTGGGTGATTTAAGGACATTTGCAATCAGTCAATCCTAACCCAACATTACTACAAACTTTAAGAAAACCGAGCATACAAAGCATCATAGGAAAAGATGTCTTGGACAGTTATAGGATAAAGAATAATTGCAAAAATGAAGAGACAGATGCCGAAACAGAAAAATTACAGCAAGAAGAAACCTTGTTCAGTAGTTCTTTGAAATGGAGTTTTTGCACAACACAAAATGGGGAAATCGCCTCTCTTATCATTGATATACAGAAAGGTGTATATACATGGAGAGTACATAAGCATATCTTGAAACTCTCAAGTGTCCTAGGAACCCTAATTATCTGAGCTCTCTGTAGTTGGATGTATTCATTATGTACACTCTATAATTGTGTATTTAGTATTTACAACATTGAACATAATGCCTAATGTAAATTAGCTCAAGTAGAATTAGATTCATTAACCTATGTTTAATTGGCCAATGAGGGGATATAAGTTTGAAAGCATTTTATATTTTGTCTAAGTTTAGTAATAATACATGATTGTTTCATTTGTTTACTAACTTAAGTTATTCCACACACCCCTTAGAAAAGGAATGGCTACAATCAGGTGAGATGGTGAACAAACTCCAAAATCAGCAGGGCACACCACGGAGAAAGCATCAGGAGAATTGTCTATGTCTCAAATATAGATAAGATGGTTAGTGCATTGTTTCTATATTTGAATAATCTTATCAATATCTAAAGAAATTATCGTAGTGAACATGTATAGGGAGTCCTTAGACGAGAACATCATAAGAAATCTCAAGATACAAAATAAAGGAGAGTGCAAAATTGTTTTTGGCATGAAAATATGTTGTTGCTATAAATCCTCACATATACTGTATGGAAGTAGTGAGTTACAGTTCTGCAGAAAATGCAATGTTCGTTGACACATTTTTTATTTCATTCCTTATAGATTGTTTGTTGGTTTTTGATTTCCTAATGAAGGTGGACAAAGTGCAACTTGTAGCTCTATTTATAAATTGTGGACAGGTTTTTTTCCCCATTCAGTTCCATGTATCATTTTCTCATTTCCTTGTATGCATACAATGGAATAAATGGTTGAAAAACTATTTTTTTTTTGTTTAGTTGCAGGTTGTTAATTTTTGTGTTTGTGGGGATCCAAATTCAATTCTTCATTTCACTTTTGTAGAATTCACTCATGAGGGTGAGCAGTTTATTAAGATGGAGCCTGGTCGCTAAGGTAGTAACATGCATCATTACAATTTCCTCCTACTGAGTGAAATTTTGTTGTGGTCATGTGAATGTGCAGAAAGTGCTAGAGTAGCTCTCAGCCATTCTGGGACTATGCTCGGGTTTTATCCAGTTAGAGTCCTCCCATAAAAAAACTGCTATTCTTCATGTTAAGCCTACATTTATCCCCAGTGTAAGTAATGTTCTGGTAACTATAGATACTTGGAATTATTTTAGATGTACAATATTTAGCTGTCAATTTTTAATTCCTTTTCTTGATGACCTAAGCTCATCTTCCCTTGTGAATAGAAACATAGTAGTTTTTTACATACTCCAATTTACACAGTATAAAAGAGTTATTTCTTTCACTTGTCATACTTTGCATGTAGGCCTCACCTAATCTCAGAAGAAAACCTCATCTTCCAAGACAGGGGATTCATTGGGAGGAAGATGATCCCCTTTTCAAGTAGGCTGAACCATTTTTTCATTTCTCAAAGTGTAATAGCTTCCCTTTAGATGTTAGTATAACTATGAGGGGTGCTTGAAAAATAATCTTCTTATAGATTATTTGATTTTTATTTTGATCTTGTAAAGTTAAGGGTTCAAACATAGCTCTCTTCTCAGTAGCCACCTTTGTTTTCCATGACTTGAGAGGTCCACACTAATGGAAATATTTTTTATTTTTCCCATATCCCAGTAAGCTATCTTGAAAATTATTATGGGCACTGTTATGTTCGGTCCACATGGAATTTTCTATATTCCCTTCAATTTTATGCCTTTGTTAGGTTTAAGATTGCATCTTTTTTCAATGTGATTCAGAATAGGATTGAAGTGTATATGTTCTAAGGTTGTGGATTCTTACACCACTGTTTTATTCAGTTAAAATGCTAATAAAAACAACCTAAAATTTCTCTTACTATTCAGATAGGGAAAACCAAGGTTTTCCTTAGGGCGGGTCAAATGGATGAATTAGATGTTAGAAGAACTGAGGTATTGGGAAATTCAACAAAAAGTTTTTCAGTGCAAAGTTCATTCATATATTGCTTGGAAATAATTTCTTGCTTTGCACAATGATGCCATTGATCTTCATGCTCTATGGAGCAGAATTTCATGTTCATGTATTTGTAGGTATGTTGGTTATAAATGTTTATGCATTTTTAGTACACCTGCTGTTTGTTGGAATTGTTTCTTTTTTCCATGTTAAATCTTGTGAAATTAATATGCACTTTTTTTAGTTATTTATTTTCTCTTTTTAGTGAGCAGAAAAATTTATTGCTTAACATGTGTTGTTTGTAGGTAACCTTACTCACAAGCTTTATAACAACATGAGGAGGGAGGATGCTGCAGTGTGGATACAGAAGCACGTGCACATATATAAAGCTCAGAAAGCTCAGAAGCACGTGTAGTGTTGATACAAAAGCACATGCGAAGATAGAAATATCAGAAAGTGGGCCATTGAGTATTAAGATCTTGTTGCTGAGGTTTTTTCATTCAGTATGAAGAGCTTGTTGCTCAGGTTTTCAAGCTGCTAAGTATGGTTTTGAAGCTTCCGCGAGATCTAAGTATGGTTTAGCAGCCAAGTACAAGTGGGATGGTTTAGCCATTGTAATATTTTGAAAAGTTATCAATGTATNTTTTGAGAAAACTCATATTTATTGTAATACTTGACATTTCATATAATATAATTTGTGCGGTTTAAAACTTATATGGTTGTACTTTATATTATTTATAAGAGTTGTAATTAACTAATTAATGTGACATTGCATAATTCAAATGTGTATTAGATGATGATAAATAATATATGATTCTTTTTTAATTTAAACATAATATCATATTAAAAATTTAAATTGATTAATAATGGACACCATTAAAACTACTAAAATATAGTAACCACACATAAAACAACTAAAAATGACTAAATTGGTGACCAATACATGAAATTAATGACCAAAATTCGCATATAAAATGACCAAAAATTGAGAGATACGTGACCAAAGAATGAGATATAAATGACCAAAAAAATGACCAAAATTTGCATATGAATGAACAAAAAGAAGTTTTGGTGGCTAATTTACGGTCTTTTATTACGTGACAAAATTTGGTCATATTCTAGTTTGTCATGTGGTCATTAATTTGGTAATAAATGTGGTCATATATTTGGTTATTGATTCAAATATATTACCAAATTAATGAACAAATATATGACAACTTAAGACTATTTTACAAACTATAAATGACAAAAAAAATTGATCAATTTTGGTCATGTAATAAAAGACCGTAAATTCGCCACCAACGATCGCCAAACCAAAAGTGGTCATTGATATGAATATTTTGGTCATTTTATTTTTCACAAATATCTCATTTTCCACTACTGTATGATGGTCTCATATGAAAATATCAATCTACCAAAAATCGAAAAAATACTATTTTGCATCGTGAGAACAAAAGAAAATTGGCTAAAGTTCTATTAAAACCAGATGAGAAGGGAATTTGTAAATGCCCACAAATGGATGTGTGTGTGTCAGTAAAATATAAAGGTGACAAGATATTATTTATTGTTGAAGTGACTATCTAGCCATAAGTTCAATTCTCCTTCTGGTTGTCACATGTGTGAAAAATTGAGTTCCCAAGTTGAAGAAAAAATCCGTTTTACACAGAAATATGAATATGCCCAAAATTAAGTATATGTTAACATGTTTTTATTTAAATTGACGTGCTAAATGAATTTAATAAAGATAAGGAATGATTAATATTAATATGAAATAGAAGAAACTAATTATGAGCTATTTATCAAAGCAATTTAGATAAACCAAGTATTTTTTTATAAAGAGGTGTTTGTGATAAAAATGCAATTTCCAGAATTGGAAGGAAACAATTATGGAAATGATGTGATGCTGAAAATGCATGATGATAAGCTATGAGAATAAACTAAATTAGGAAGAATATTAATAAATAAAACAATTTTTTTGTTTAATTAAAACAGAGTTGATCCTTAAACAAGGTTTTCTATTTAATTAAAAACATAGTTCATTTTTAATTAAAAATTAAGGGTTTGTTATTTATTTAAAAAATTAATATTTCTCAAGAGGCATGAGTGGGAAAACACACAAGTCCATTTTGAAAATATTCAATGATTAAAAATGAGATAGAAGGGTTTGTTACTTATTTAATAAACATAAATTTAATCTTTTTGAAGAGGCACAAGTGAGAAAAGGAACAAGTCCATTTTCAAAACATGAAATGATTAAAAATAGGATAGATAACATATAAATGAGCATTTGAAATAGAAGGAGGATGTATCAAGATCCTAGATCAAAGAAGAAGAAAGATCATTTAGAGACAAATAAAATCAAGTAATAGAATTGAAGAAAAGAATATCCGAAGATGTACATGAAATGAAGTAACATAATTGAAGAAAAGAAGATCTGAAGCTGTATATAGTCAAAGGAAATAAAAGGAAGAGTAGAGAATGGCTGCTGAGTGTTTTAACATGAATATCTGAAGAAGTATAAAATATAATAGAAAGAAGAGTAGAACATGATTGTTTATAAAGTTCAAATTGAATATTTGAAGCATATGTTAGAGAATAGAAGTTGATGATAGAAGATATTATTGAAGTTATGAAAAAACAAGTCTAGCGTGGCAGGGTGGTGCCAAGGAAGGCTATAGGCATGCAAGGGGGTAGTAGCCTCCTTATAGTGGTAGCTAGTAAATAGGGTGTCATAGCATCCTTTCAGTAGAAGCTGATAAACTAGGGGGTCGTAGCCTCCTTCCAGTAATGTCTGGTAATAGGATGTTCGTGCATCCTATCAGTTGTAGCTAACAAAACAAAATTTTGGTGCATCCTTCAATTGTAGCTAATAATTTGGGTGTTGGTGCATCCAACAAGTTGGATATTGCAAAAACTATTGTAAATATAGTTTTGCAGTATATAAAGAACTGGTGGTTTACCCAATTGGGGTTCCACGATAAAAATATGTATTTTGTGTATCTTGTTGATTCTATGTTTTGATTAAAGTTTAATACATGGTTAAAATGGTAAAAAATTAAAAATAATGATTCACCCCCCTCTCATTGATGACCAATATTCCAACAATTGGTATCAGAGCAGGATCCTTCACCATAGTTTAACCATTGGAAGGAAGATCTGATTAAAAAACACTATGGATCAACAAGAAGAGATTTACACAATGAATGGATCTCCAATACTTGGAAAAGAAGAATACATATTTTGGAGTACAAGAATGAAAAGTTATATAAAGGCATTGGGACCTGATGTATGGAATTCAATGATCATTTATTATTTCCCACCAAAGAAAATATGAACTCCATCTCAAAAGAAATATAAGAAAAGTAACTCAATGGAAATGGACACAATCCTTGATGGATTACCTGATGATGTCAAAGAGAAGATAGGTGAATGTTAATCTGTAAAGAAAATTTGGGACAAGATAAAATACCTCTACTCAGATGAAGCATATCAATTAGAACAAAGTTTAGTCTACAACAAATGTAGCGATGAAGACTATTTTGAAGAAGAATCAGATATTGAAACAAAAGTTAATATTCAAGTTGATCTTGAGTGTGCTTTGTATGAATTGAGAAAACATAAACAAAGGTGCAAACAACTAAAGGATCTCATGTTGGAGCAAACTAATAAACAAGGTTCAAAGGAGAAAAAACTTGAGCAAATCATAGCTGACTTTAGAATCCAATCCCAATTGGATAAAGAGAGATTAGAATCCTTGGAAAAATCTCTTAATAACGAGCAACAAAAGGTTGAAGAGATCAAACAACACCTACTAGAATGTGAAGAATAAAAAAATACCTTAAAAAGACAAATAAATTCCTCATAAGAGGAGCTACACTGTTCAAGACACAAAGTTTCTAACTTCAAGGAACCAAGAAAGGAGATAAAAAATCAATAGACCATTAATGATAAACTCAAAGAAGAAATACAAGAATCTAAAAGACTTGAAGAATAAGTTACTTTTATTAAGAAGAAGCTTGATGAAGAAACTATTAAAACAAAGTTTGAGAACAACTCAAATACTTTACATGACATCTCTACCAGCCAAATACAATCAAAATATAAATCTAGTTTAGGGTATGACAATGAAAGGAAGTCAGAATGTTCCTACTTCACAAACCAAGGAAGAAACAAAAGAGGTTGTGTTGATGCACTAAAGAGTCAATTTAGGAAGAAGGAAAGCCAGACATTAGAGGAAATTTCAACTCAAAATGGGCCTCCTAAGAATAATAATAAAATAATAGTTAAAATAATAAAATAATATTTATTAATTTTGGAGGAAGAAAAGAAAAAATTAATTTTTTTGTTCGTATTTTTGACATATCTCCCTATGATTTTACTCAAATTTCGATTGGGAGATCTCCTTGTATGCACAATTAAATTCTTCATCCAACACGTACCCACTTGCCATACTTTTGACGGTCCTTGCTACCCCAAAAACATGAAATACCTTAAAAAATGTGATGATGTCATCATGTTTTTTAAGGTATTTCTTGTTTTTGGGGTAGCAAGGCCCATCAAAATTATGCTGAGTGGGTACTCGTTGGATGTGGAATTTAATTTCGCATCCAATGAGCTCTCCTGATCAAAATTTGAGTAAAAACACATGGAGATATGTTGAAAATACAAACAAGAAAAGTAGTTTTTTTTATAATACCTATCCCCAAATTTATATTAAAAGATTGTTTAAGACCTATATGGTATTTGAAATTTAAAGCAATTTCATTGGCTAACAAATGAAGACATGGAATTTGAAGTATGGTTAAAAGGCCCATTTTGAGCTGAAATTTCCTCTAATGGGTATGTTCCCTCCTCTCATAATAAAGACAAAACTAGCATGATACCTAAAGGACCAATGAAAAGTAGAGTCCAAGAAATATTTCTTGGTCATTGCTACAAATGTCATAATTTTGGACATATGGCCATAGAATGTAAGATGAGGAAGAATGATTCAATAGAAGGTCAAGAACAAAAGAAGGAATGGAAGAAGATGGAAGATCAAATATTCCTCAAACATAAAGGAATATTTTATGGATATTGTCACTACTGTCACAAGGTTGGTCACAAAGCTATTAATTGCAGATTCAAGAGAAAATATCTAAGTAGGGAATCCAAGAAAAAAACAAGGTCAGTGAGAAGGGTACCTCATGGAAAGATGTGGATAAGAAATGAAGACTCCAAAGATATAGAATAAAAAAAGGTTTCAAACATCAAAGAAGTTTCCCACGAGGATGATGAGCATAATAGTGTTGTAGATAATAATGACATTCATTATGATGGAAAGAAAGATGGATATGTAAAAGAAAGCAATGATGATGATAAAGAATATGTTGATGATGATAGTGGAACTGAAGATGGATGTTTTTTTTTCTAAAAAGAAAACTCCCATGACTTAGAAAAGAACCTTGAAAAGAGCAGTAGAAGGGATCATATACTCAAGGGGTGTCAAGATCAGGAAATTGCAAATGGAACTTGAAAAAGTATATTTTGATAAGAAGAAAAGAATGTGTTGAGGTTGATATCCAAACAATTAGAGAAGAAGAAATGAGCATGGTTGCATAATAAGACTAAATTGTGTTAGATTGAAGAGTCATAAGAGAACTTGGTAAAATCTTATCTTCCTCAAAGACAATAAGAAGTGTAGGAGTGACAAATTGAAAAAGAAGAATTTTCCAAGAGACCATCCATGTGACAAATGAAGTACAAAAGCACAAGTAAAAGTTGAGAACTTTCTTATATGACATTGAAGACTGCCTAAATAAGAAAAAATTATCTGATGCATTTTTTTAGAAGAAATATATGGTAGGAATCCATGGGTTGAATGAAATAACTCAAGGACAAAGCATTACATGTAAATTATGTCACAAAAAGAAGAAAATGTTGGAAATATGAGAAGCATTGTGATAGGGGGGGTCTATAAAGTAATCATCCAAGGTTATTATTCAAAGAATCATTACAAGAAGTTAAATAAGGATGCTAGTTGGAGGAGGAGAAGCAAAAGAAGGGAAGTTATCTAAAAAGGAACAATTGAAAATTCTATATGAAGATAGTTGCAACAAGGGCATAACAAGTTATCCCTTGTCATTGTTGTCAAAGGGGGAGAATGTTTAGATTTTTCCATCAATGTGAAATGGGGAGAATGTTGAATGTGGTTTTCATTGATGACAAAGGAGTTAAGTAATGACAAAGCAATAGCCAAGGATACGATGGCATGACAAGCTCAGTGAAAGACAAAGGCAGTGATAACATGGCATGTATGATGATATGGCAGATATGATGACATGTAATGACAGCATGGCATGGCATATATGATGATGTGGCATGTATTTGAAATCATTGTTGCATTATGACATCATTTTGGAGAAATATCGCAAACTGGTGAAAATCAAGAAATTGACTAAGTATGGAATAAATAGTCAAAACTAGTCTATGAGGGTGTAAGAGAATTCCCACCATAATTCATGGTTTGACTAAAATTCTTGCACCATTGTACCATGATATAGATTTATATAGTGGCTACCTATTAATGGTCTCAGGTTTCCTTCATCACTTCGGAGGACAAATTTCTAGGTATTCCAAAGTAGCAGTTTGTGCTAGAGGAAGCAAAAATGGCTAAGTAGCCTCTGAAATATGATCACCCTAAATTATGGGATAGACTAAATTCCAGAAGCACACGAGGGTCTTGTAGTGTGTTTTATTTTATAGCTAACCATAGTCTTATTTCTCCTTGAGCATGTCTGTAGAAAAATTTATGGATCTGCAAAATTGGAGTTTCAGGATAAACTTTGAGAAAGTCCTAAAAATGACTCAAGTGTTAGAATTAGGAAATTGAAAAGGAATTTTGAAATTCATGGAAGGAGGGGTTATTTTGATGATAACATTCATCAGGTATCATGGTATTTCTCCTTCGTGAACTGGCTATCGATCCATAGTATCAGATACTATTCTAAAGGTAACATGTGAGATAGACAAAGCTGCCAAGTTGGGAAAAAGTGTGCTTACATAGTCTGAAAGGTCATTTAGAAATTCCTGCAAAGAGGCGATCATGAGGTGATAAAATCAATAAAAAAGAATAGGCATGTTCATTGGTGAACTAACTATCCATCCATACCTTCAGTTTGTCTTATGATGGTCTCATATGAAAAATATAAATCTGCCAAAAATAGTAAAAATAGTATTTTGCATAGTGAGAACAAAAGAAAATTGGCCAAGTGTTAAAACCAGTTCAGAAGGCCATTTGAAAATGCACACAAATGGATGTGTGTGT
Source organism: Pseudotsuga menziesii (assembly GCA_001517045.1). Taxonomy (NCBI): domain Eukaryota; kingdom Viridiplantae; phylum Streptophyta; class Pinopsida; order Pinales; family Pinaceae; genus Pseudotsuga; species Pseudotsuga menziesii. The sequence continues at coordinate 319,774 of LPNX010515928.1, read as the reverse complement.
GTTAGTAAAATCTAAAGGTGACATGATCTTATTTATTATTGAAGTCTCTATCTAGCCATCAGTTTAGTTCTCCATCTGGTAGTCACATGTGTGAAAAAGTGAGTTCCCAAGTTGAAGAAAAATTCTGTTTTACACAGAAATCTAAATATGCCCAAAATTAAGTATATGTTAACATGTTTTTATTTAAATTGGCCAGAGAAATCAACTTAATAAAAATAAGAAATGATTAAGATGATTATGGAATAGAAGAAACTAATTATCAGCTAGTTATGAAATCAATTTAGATAAACCAAGAATTGGAATGAAACGATTATGGAAAGGATGTGATGCTGAAAATACATGATCATAAGCTACAAGAATAAACTAAATGAGGCATAAGCTTATTAAATAAAACATGTTTTTTATTTAATCAAAACAGAGTTGATCCTTAAAAATGGTTTGCTATTTAATTAAAAACATAGTTCATTTTTAATTAAAAAGGAAGGGTTTGTTATTTATTTAATAAACATAAATTTAATCTTTTTGAAGAGGAATGAGTTGGAAAAGGCACAATTCCATTTTGAAAATATGCAATGATTGAAAATGAGATATAAAAGTTTGTTATTTATTTAATAAACATAAATTTAATCTTTTTGAAGACGCACGAGTGGGAAAAGGAACAAGTCCATTTTAAAAAGATGCAATTATTAAAACTACGATAGATAATATATAAACCAACATTCAATATGGAAGGAAAATGTATCAATATACTAGATCAAAGAAGAAGAAAGATCAGTTAGAGACAAATGAAATGAAGGAATAGAATTGAAGAAAAAAAGATATGAAGCTATACAAAAAATGAAGTAACAGAATTGAAGCAAAGAAGATCTGAAACTGTATAAAGAAAAAGAAATAAAATGTAGAGAAGAGAATGGTTGTTGAGAGTTTTAACATGAATATCCAAAGAAGTATAAAAGATCAGAGAAAGAAGAGCATAACATGATTGTTTATAAAGTTCGAATTGAATATTTGCAGTAGATGTCAACGAATAGAAATTGTTGATAGAAGATATTATTGAAGTTATGAAAAAACAAGACTAGGGTGGCATGGTGGTGCCAGGGTAGGATACATGTGTGCAAGGGGGTCGTAACCTCCTTCCAGTTGTAGCTGGTAAATAGGATTCGGTAGCATCCTTTCAGTAGAAGCTAATAAACCAGGGGGTCGTATCCTCCTTCTAGCAGTGGCTAGTAAACAGGATGTTGGTGCATCCATTCAGTTGTAGCTGACAAAACAAGGTATTGATGCATCCTTCATTTGTAGCTGAGAATTTGGGTGTTGGTGAATCCAGGAAGCTTGCAAAAACTATTGTAAATATAATTTTGAGGTATAGAAATAATTGGTGGTTTACCCAATTTGGGTTCCACAATAAAAATATGTATTTTGTGTATCTTGTGGATTCTATGTTTTGATTAAAATTTAATAAGTGGTTAAAATGGTAAAAGTTTAACAATATTGATTCACCCCCCCCCCCCTTCCCCCCCCAAAAAATGGTACAAGAGCAGGATCCTTCACCACAGTTTAACCACTTAAAGGAATATCTGATTAAAAACCACTATGGATCAAAAATAAGATATTTACATAGTGAATAGATCTCCAATACATGGAAAAGAATAATACATATTTTGGAGTACAAGAATGAAAAATTATTTGAAGGGATTGGGACCTGAAGTATGGAATTAAGTGATCACTGATTACATCCTCCCAAAGAGAATAAGGACTCCAGCCAAAAGAAGTCCAAGAAAAGTAACTCAATGGAAATTGATACAATCCTTGATGGATTACCTGATGATGTCAAAGAGAAGATAGATGAATGTAACTCTGGAAAGGAACTTTGGGACAAGATAAAATACCTCTACTTAGATGAAGCATATCGATTAGAACAAATTTTAGTCTACAACAAATCTAGTGATGAAGACTCTTTTGAAAAAAAAATCATAGATTGAAACAAAAGTCAATCTTGAAGTTGAGCTTGAGTGTTCTTTGTATGAACTGAGAAAACATAAACAAAGGTGTAAACAAATAAAGTATCTCATGTTGGTGCAAAGGAATAAACAAGGTTCAAAGGAGAAAAAGCTTGAGCAAATGATAGGTGACTTTAGAATCCAATCCAAACTAGATCAATATAGATTAGAATCCTTGGAAAAATATCTTAATAAGGAGCAACAAAAGGTTGAAGAGCTCAAAAAACAACTACTAGAATGTGAAGAAGAACATTAGACCTTAAAAATAAAAATAAATTCCTCACAAGAGGAGATACACTGTTCAAGATAGGAATTTGCTAACTTCAAGGAAGAAGCAAAGGAGCTAAAAAATCAGCAAACTATTAATGATAATCTCAAAGAAGAAATAGAAGAATTTAAAATACTTGAATAGGAAGTTACTTTGCTTAAGAAGAAGCTTGATGAATAAAATATTAAAAAAAAGTTTGAGAACAACTCAAAGACTTTAGATGAAATCTTGAGTAGCTAAATAGTACCACCAAAAGATAAATCTGGTTTAGGGTATGGCAATTTTGGATATATGGCCAAAGAATGTAAGATGAGGAAGAATTCTTTAATAGAAGGTCAAGAACAAAAGAAGTGAAAAAAGAAGATAGAATATCGAAGATTCATCAAACATAAAGGAATATTGTATGGATATTGTTACTACTGTCACAAGTTTGGTCATAAATCTATTAATTTGAACCAAGAGAAAAGATCTAAGTAGGGAATCCAAGAAAAAAACAAGGTTAGTAAGTAGGGTACCTCATGGAAATATGTGGATAAGAAAGGAATACTCCAAAGATATAGAAGAAATAAATATTTCAAACATCAAATAAGTTTCCCAATATGACGAGGAGCATAATAATGTTGCAGATAAGAATGACATTCATTATGATGGAAAGCAAGATGAATATGTAAAAGAACACACCGATGATGATAAAGAAGAAGTTGGTAATGATGGTGGAATTGAATATGGATGTTTGTTTTTTCTAAAAAAAGAAGAACTCCCATGACTTAGAAAAGAACTTTGAAAAGAGCATTAGAAGGGATCATATACTCAGGGGGAGTCAAGATCAGAAAATTGCAAATGGTACTTTAAAAATTATATTTTGATGAGAAGAAAAGAATGTGTTGAGGTTGACATCAAAACAATTAGAGATTAAGAAATTATTATGGTTGCATAATAAGACTAATCTGTGTCAGATTGAAGAGTCATACGAGTACTTGGTAAAATCCTATATTCCTCAAAGACAAAAGGAAATGTAGAATTGAGAAATTAAAAAATAAGACTTTGTCAAGAGACCATCCATGTGACAAATGAAGTACAAAAGCACAAGTAAAAGTTGAGAAGTTGCTTATATGACATTGAAGACTCCCTAAAGAATAACGAGCTATATGATGCATTTTTTTAAGAATAAATATATGGGAGGAAGTCATGGGTTGAATGAAAGAACTCAAGGACAAATCATTAAGTATAAATTCTGTCACTAAAAAGAGAAAATGTTGGCAAGAAGAGAAGCACTATGATAGGGGAGTCTAGGAACTCATCATCCAAGGTTCTTATTCAAAGAATAACTACAAGTAGGTAAAGAAGGATTCTAATTGGATGATCAACACCAAGTCCAAGCTAATTGGAGAAGGAGAAGAAAAATAAGGGTAGTTGTCTAAAAGGGAATAATTGAAAATTCTATATCAAGATAGTTGCAACAAGGGAGTAACAAGTTAACCTTTGTCATTGTTGTCAAAAGGGGAGAATGTTTAGAGGTCACCATTAATGCCAAGGGGGGAGAATGTTGAATGTGGTTGTCATTGATGTCAAAGGTTTCAGTAATGGAAAAGCAATAGCCAAGGATATGATGGCAAGATAAACTTAGTGAAAGACAAAGGCAGTGATAACATGGCATCGATGATGATATGGTAGATATGACGACCTGGCATGGCATGGATGATGGTATGATGGCATGGCATGGCATAGTTGATGATGTGCCATGAAGTTGAAATAATTGTTTCATTTTGACATCATTTTAGAGAAATATGGAAAATTGGTGAAAATCAGGAAATTGACTAAGTATGGAATAAATAGTCAAAACTGGTTCGAAGAGGGTCTAAGAGAATTCCCACCATAATTCATGGTTTGACTAAAATTCATGCACCATGGTATCGAGATATAGCTTGTTGTAGTGGCTATTTATTAATGGTAGTAGGTTTCCTTCATCACTTTTGAGGAGAAAGTTCTAGGTCTCCCAAAATAGGGGTTTGTGCCAGAGCAAGCAAAAATGGCTAACTAGCCTCCGAAATATGCTCTCCCTAAATTATGGGTTAGAGTAAATTCCATAAGAAAATGGGGGTATTGTAGTGTGCTAGAATTTCTTTCTAACCATAGTCTTAGTTCTCCTTGAGTATGTCTATAGAAAAAGTTATGGATCTTCCAGTTTGGGTTTCAAGATAAAATTTGAGAAAGTCCTGAAAATGACTAAGTGTTAGAATCATGAAACTGAAAAGACATTTTGAAATGCATGCAAGGAAGGGTTAATTTGATAATAAAATTCAGCAGGTAGCATGGTATTGTTCCTTGGTGAACTAGCCATCCATCCATAGTATCAGATACTATTCTAGAGCTCACACGTGTGAAATACAAGCATACCATGTTGGGAAAAAGTGTGTTTACATAGTTGAATGGTCATTTAGAAATGCTCACAAGGATGTGATCATGAGGTGATAAAATCAATAAAAAAAATATGAATTTTACTTGGTGAACTGACTATCTAGCCAAACCTTCAGGTTGTCTTACGATGACCTCATATGAAAAATATCAATCTGCCAAAAAAAGGAAAAATAGTATTTTGCATAGTTAGAACGAAAGAAAATTGGCCAAGTCTTACAACCATTTCAGAAGGCCATTTGCAAATGCCCACAAATGGATGTTTGTGTGTCAGTAAAACCTAAATGTGACATGATATTATTCATTGTTGAAGTACCTATCTAGCCATAAGTTCATTTCTCAATCTTGTAGTCGCATGTGTGAAAATGTGAGTTCCCAAGTTGAAGAAAATTTTTGTTTTACACAAAAATCTGAATATGCCTAAAATTAAGTATATGTTAACATGTTTTTATTTAAATGGACCAGCTAAGTCAATTTAATAAAAATAAGGAATGATTAATATTATTATGAAATAAAATAAACTAATTATCTGCTATTTAATCAAAGCAAATTAGATAAACCAAGAAGTATTTTTTTATAAAGAGGTGTGTGTGATAAAAATGCAATTTCCAGAATTGGAAGGAAACATTTATGGAAAGGATGCGATTCTGAAAATGCATAATGACAGGCTATAAGAATAAACTAAATGAGGCAGAAGCTTATTAAATAAAACCAGTTTTTTATTTAATTAAAACAGAGTTCATCCTTAAAAAAGGTGTGCTATTTGATTAAAAACGTAGTTCATTTTTAATTAAAAAGGAAGGGTTTGTTATTTATTTAATAAACATAAATTTAATCTTTTGGAAGAGGCACGAGTGGGAAAAGGCACAAGTCCATTTTGAAAAGAGGCAATGATTAAAAATGAGATAGAAGGATTTCTTATTTATTTAATAAACATAAATTTAATCTTTTTGAAGAGGCACGAGTGGGAAAAGGCACAAGTCCATTTTGAAAAGATGCAATGATTAAAAATAAGATAGATAATATATAAAGAATCATTCGATATGGAAGGAAGATGTATCAAGAGCCTAGATCAAAGAAGAAGAAAGACTAGTCAGAGACAAATAAAATGAAGAAATAGATTTGAAGAAAAGAAGATCTGAAGTTGTACACAAAATGAAGTAACGGAATTGAAGAAAAGAAGATCTAAAGTTGTATCGTGACAAAATAAATAAAAGGAAGAGCATAGAATGGTTGCTCAATGTTTTAACATGAATATTTGAAGAAGTATAAAAGATCAGAGAAAGAAGAGCATAACATGATTGTTTATAAAGTTCGAATTTAAGATTTGCAGTAGATGTCAAAGAATAGAAGTAGTTGAAATAATATATTATTGAAGTTATGAAAAAAAAAGACTAGGGTTCCAGGGTGGTGCCAGGATAGGCTACAGGCCTGCAACGGGGTAGTAGCCTCCTTCTGGTGGTAGATGGTAAATAGGGTGTCGTATCATCCTCTCAGTAGAAGCTGATAAACTAGGGGGTCGTAGCCTCCTTCCAGTAGTGGCTGGTAAATAGGGTGTTGGTGCTTCCAGTAAATTGTAGTTGACAAAACAATGTCTTCATCCATCCTTTAGTTGTAGCTGAGAATTTGGGTGTTGTTGCATCCAATAAGTTGGAGCTTCCAAAAACTATTGTAAATATAATTTTTAGGTATAGAAAGAATTGGTGGTTTACCCAATTTGGGTTCCATGATAAAAATATGTTTTTTGCGTATCTTGTTGATTTTGTGTTTTGATTTAATTTTAATAAGTGGTTAAAATGGTAAAAATTTAACAATATTGATTCATCCCCCCCTCTCAGTATTGACCAATATTCCAACAATTGGTATTAAAGCAGTATCCTTCACCACAGTTTAACCACTGGAAGGAAGATATGATTAAAAACTACTACGGATCAACAAGAAGAGATTTACAAAATGAATGGATCTCCAATAATTGGAAAAGAATAATACATATTTTGGATTACAAGAATGAAAATTTATCTGAAGGCATTGGGACCTAATGTATGGAAGTCAATGATCACTGATTACTTCCCACCAAAGAGAATAATGACTCCAGCTCAAAAGAGATCCAAGAAAAGTAACTCAGTGGAAATGGACACAATCCTTGATGGATTACCTAATGATGTCAAAGAGAATATAGGTGAATTTAACTCTGCAAAGGACCTTTGGGATAAGATAAAATAACTCTACTTAGATGAACCATATCAATTAAGACAAAGTTTAGTCTACAACAAATCTAGCGATGAAGACACTTTTGAAAAAGAATTAGAGATGGAAAAAAAAGTCAATCTTGAAGGTGAGCTTGAGTTTTCTTTATATGAAATGAGGAAATATAAACAAATGTAGAAAAAAATAAAGGATATCATGTTGGAGAAAAGGAAGAAACAAGGTTCAAAGGAGAAAAAACTTGAGCAAATCATAGTTGAATTTAGAATCCAATACCAATTGGAACAAGAGAGATTAGAATCCTTGCAAAAATATCTTATTAAGGAGAAACAAAAGGTTGAAGAGCTAAAACATAAACTACTAGAATTTGAAGAAGAACATCAGAGCTTAAAAAGACAAATAAATTCCTCACAAGACGAGCTACATTGTTCAGGACAAGAATTTGCTAACTTCAAGGAGGAAGCAAAGGAGATAAAAAATCGAAAGACCATTAATGATAAGCTCAAATATGAAATACAACAATCTAAAAGAATTGAACAAGAATTTACTTTTCTTCAGAAGAAGCTTGATGAAGAAACTATTAAAACAAAGTTTGAGAACAACTCGAAGACTTTAGATAACATCTTGTGTAGCCAAAGATCATCAAAAGATAAATCTAGTTTAGGATATGACAATGAGAGGAAGTCATAATGTTCCTCCTTCACAAACCAAGGAATAAACAAAAGAGGTTGTGTTGTTGCACTAAAGAGTCCATTTATGAAGAAGGAAATTCAGAAGTATTCTCCCTCCTCCCATAATAAAGACAAAACTAGCATGATACCTAAAGGACCAATGAAAAGTAGAATCCAACAAATCTTTCTTGGTCATTGCTACACATGTCATAATTTTGGACATATGGCCAAAGAATGTAAGGTGAAAGAATGCTTCAATAGAAGGTCAAGAACAAAAGAAGGAATGGAAGAAGATGGAAGATCAAATCTTCCTCAAACATACCATCACTACTGTCACAAGTTTGGTGACAAATCTATTAATTACAAAACCAAGAGAAAATATCTAAGTAGGGAATCCAAGAAACAAACAAGGTCAGTAAGAAGGGTTCCTCATGGAAAGATGTGGATAAGAAAGGAAGACTCCAAAGCTATAGAAGAAATAAACATTTCAAACATCAAAGAAGTTTCCAAAGATGATGATGAGCATAATAGTGTTGTAGATAAGAATGACATTCATTATTATGGAAAGCAATATGAATATGTAAAAGAACACATTGATGATGATAAAGAAGAAGTTTGTGATGATGGTGGAGCTGAAGATGGATGTTTTTTTTTCGAATAAAAAAAACTCCCATGACTTTGAATGAACCTTGAAAAGAGCATTATAAGGGATCATATACTCAAGGGGAGTCAAGATCAGAAAATTGCAAATGGTACTTGAATATTTATCTTTTGATAAGAATAAAAGAATGTGTTGAGGTTGAAATCAAAACAATTAGAGAAGAATAAATGATTATTGTTGCATAATAAGACTAAACTGTGTTAGATTGAAGAGTCATAAGAGTTTTTGGTAAAATCCTATCTTCCTCAAAGACAAGAAGAAGCGTAGAAGCGAAAAATTGAAAAAGAGGACTTTGTCAAGAGAGCATCCATTTGACAAGTGAAGTACCAAAAGCAAATGTAAAACTTGAGAAGTTGCTTATATGACATTGAAAAATCCATAAAGAAGAACAAGCTATATGATGCAAATTTTTTAAGAGGAAATATATGGTAGGAATCCATGGGTTGAATGAAAGAACTCAAGGAAAAATCATTAAGTATAAATTTTGTCACAAAAAGAAGAAAATGTTGGAAAGAGGAGAAGCAGTGTGGTAGGGGGAGTCTAGGAACTCATCATTCAAGGTTCTTATTCAAATAATAACTACAAGAATGTAAAGACGGATTCTATTTGGATGATTAGCACCAAGTCCGAGCTAGCTAATTGGAGGAGGAGAAGAAAAATAAGGAACTTGTCTAAAAGGGAACAATTGAAAATTCTATATTAAGAAAGTTGCAACAAGGGCATAACAAGTTATCCTTTGTCATTGTTGTCAAAGGGGGAGAATGTTTAGAAGTTTCCATCAATTCCAAAGGAGGATAATGTAGATTGTGTTTGTCATTGATGTCAAAGGAGTTCATTAATGACAAAGGAATAGAAAAGGATACAATGGCAGGACAAACTCAGTGAAAGACAAAGGCAATGATAATATGGCATGGATGATGATATGGCAGATATGATGACATGGAATTGAATAGATGATGGTATGATGGAATGGAATGGAATAGATGATGATGTGCATGAATTTGAAATCATTGTTGCATTATGACATCATTCTAGAGAAATATGGCAAATTGGTGAAAATCAGGAAATTGACCAAGTATGGAATAAATTCTCAAAACTGGTCAAAGGGGGTCTAAGAGAATTCCCACCATATTCATGGTTTGAGTAAAATACTTGAACCATGGTACCAGGATATAGCTTTATATAGTGGCTGTATATTAATGGTCTCAGGTTTCCTTCATCACTTATGAGGAGAAAAGTCTAGGTATGCCAAAACAGGGGTTTGTGTGAGAACAAGCAAAAATGGCTAAGTAGCCTCTGAAATATGCCCTCCCTAAATTATGGGTTAGATTAAATTGCATAAGAACATTGGGGTCTGTATTGTGTTGGCTTGTCTACCTAACCATAGTATTAGTTGTCCTTGAGCATGTATATAAAAAATGTTATGGATCTGTCAAATTGGGGTTTCATGATAAATTATGAAATGCCTGCAAGGAGGGGTTATTTTGATGATGAAATTCATCAGGTAGCATGGTCATGTTCCTTGGTGAACTTTCTATCCATTCATAGTATCATATACTATTATGGAGATCACATGTGCGAAAGACAACCCTACCAAGTTGGGAAAAGTGTGTTTACATAGTCTAAAAAGTCATTTAGAAATGCCCGCAAGGAGGTGATCATGAGATGATAAAATCAATAAAAAAAAATAGGCATGTTCCTTGGTGAACTGAATATCAAACCATAACTTCAGGTAGTCTTATGATGGTCTCATGCGAAAAATGTCAATCTTCCAAAAATAGGAAAAATAGTATTTTGCATAGTGAGAACAAAAGAAAATTGGGTAAGTGTTAAAACCAGTTCAGAAGGCCATTTGCAAATGCCCACAAATGTATGTGTGTGTGTCACTAAAATATAAAGGTGACATGATCTTTTTTATTATTGAAGTGTCTATCTAGCCATAATTTCATTTCCTCATATGGTAGTCACATGTGTGAAAAAGTGAGTTCCCAAGTTGAAGAAAAATTTTGTTTTACACAGAAATCCAAATATGCCCAAAATTAAGTATATGTTAACATGTTTTTATTTAAACTGGCCAACTAAATCAATTTAATAAAAATAAGGAATTATTAAGCTGATTATGAAATAGAAGAAATGAATTATCAACTATTTATCAAAGCAATTTAGATCAACCAAGAAGTATTTTTTTATAAAGAGGTGTGTGTGATAAAAATGCAATTTCCAGAATTGGAAGGGAACAATAATGGAAATGATGTGATGCCGAAAATGCATGATGATAAGCTACAAGAATAAACTAAATGAGGCATAAGATTATTAAATAAAATAGGTTTTTTATTTAATTAAAACATAGTTGATCCTTAAAAATGGTTTTCTATTTAATTAAAAAAGAAAGGTTTGTTATTTATTTAATAAACATAAATTTAATTTTTTGAAGAGGCATGAGTGGGAAAAGGCACAAGTCCATTTTGAAAAGATGCAATGATTAAAAATGAGATAGAAGGGTTTGTTATTTATTTAATAAACATAAATTTAATCTTTTTGAAGAGGCATGAGTGGGAAAAGGCACAAGTCCATTTTGAAAAGATGCAATGACTAAAAATAAGATAGATAATATATAAACCAGCATTTGAGATGGAAGGAGGATTTCTCAAGAGCCTAGATCAAAGAAGAAGAAAGATCAATCATATACAAATAAAATGAAGTAATAGAATTGAATAAAAGAAGATATGAAGTTATACACAAAATGAAGTAATAGAATTTAAAAAAAGAAGATCTGAAGTTGTATAGAGACAAAATAAATAATAGGAAGAGTAGAGAATGGCTGCTGAGTGTTTTAACATGAATATCTGAAGAATTATAAAACATTAGAGAAAGAAGAATAGAACAATATTGTTTATAAATTTCGATTTGAATATTTGCAGTAGATGTTAGAGAATAGAAGTTGCTCATAGAAGATATTATTGAAGTTATGAAAAAACAAGACTAGGGTGCCAGGGTGGTGGCAGGGAAGGCTACAGGACCGCAAGGGGGTAGTAGCCTCCTTCCAGTGGTAGCTGGTAAATAGGGTGTTGTAGCATCCTTTCAGTAGAAGTTAATAAACCAAGGGGTCGTAGCCTCCTTCATGTACTGGCTGTTAAATAGGGTGTTGGTGCATCATGTTAGATGTAGCTGACAAAATAGGGTGTTGATGCATCCTTTAGTTGTAGATGTGAATTTGGGTGTTGGTGCATCCAGCAAGTTGGAGCTTGCAAAAACTAATGTAAATATAATTTTGTAGTATAGAAAGAATTGGTGGTTTACCCAATTGGGGTTCCACGATAAAAATATGTGTTTTGTGTATCTTATTGATTCTATGTTTTGATTAAAGTTTAATAAGTGGTTAAAATGGTAAAAATTTACAAATACTGATTCAGCCCCCCCTCTCAGTATTGTCCAATATTCCAACAATTGGTATCATCGCAGGATCATTCACCACATTTTAACCACTGGAAGGGCGATCTGATTAAAAACCACTATGGATCAACAAGAAATGATTTACATAGTGAATGGATCTCCAATACTTGGAAAAGAAGAATAAATATTTTGGAGTATAATAATGAAAAGTTATCTGAAGGAATTGGGACCTGATGTATGGAATTCAGTGATCAATGATTACTTCCCAGCAAAGAGAATAAGAACTCCAGCTCAAAAGAAATCCAAGAAAAGTAACTCAATGGAAATGGACACAATCCTTGATGGATTGCCTAATGATGTCAAAGGGAAGATAGCTGAATGTAACTCTTCATAGGAACTTTGGGAAAATATAAAATACCTCTAATCAAATGAAGCATATCAATTAGAACAATTTTTAGACTACAAAAAATCTAGTGATGAAGACTCTTTTGAAAAAAAATCAGATATTTAAAAAAAAGTCAATCTTGAAGCTCACATTGTGTGTGGTTTGTATGAAATGAAAAAACATAAACAAATGTGTAAAAAAATAAAGGATCTCATGTTGGATCAAAGGAAGAAACAAGGTTGAAAGAATAAAAAACTTGAGCAAACCATAGTTGACTTTAGAACCTAATCCCAACTGGATCAAGAGAGATTAGAATCCTTTGAAAAGTATCTTAATAAGGATTAAAAAAAGGTTGGAGAGCTCAAACAACAACTACTATAATGTGAAGAAGAAAACCATACCTTAAAAAGACAAATATTTTCCTCACAAGAGGAACTACATTGTTCAAGATAGGAAGTTGCTAACTTCAAGGAAGAAGCAAAGGAGCTAAAAAATCAGGAGACCATTAATGATAAGCTCAAAGAAGAAATACAAGAATATAAAATACTTGAAGAAGAAGTTACTTTTCTTAAGAAGAAGATTGATGAAGAAACTATTAAAACAAATTTTTTAGAACATCTTAAATAATTTAGATGACATCTTGAGTAGCCAAAGACCATCAAAAGATAAATTTTGTTTAGGGTATGAAAATGTTTTGTTGATGTATTTGTATCTTCGAAATGTATTCACTTTTATATCTTATATATTGTATCTCGATGTTTCTATTGGAAGTATTTGTAATGTAATTGAGTCATGTCAGGCCCCGATGTTCCTATGGAGAGATTCAATAACGTAAACAAGTCATGTAAAGTCATAGAGTGTAACCCTCCTTATTCATCAAGGGTTAAAGTCCCCGTAGTTGTGGGGCCCTAGGGTTATTAGACTCTCCTAGAGAAGTCGGTCCTAGTGAGTTATTGTCAAGTCGAGAATTAGTATAAATAGAGAGGTAGACTCTCTGTTTAACACACATTTACTCACACTCAGTTGTAGCACATAACTAAGAGAGAAATAATAAGTTGGGACAAGAGAGAGAGAGATACTACTGCTGTCGGGAGATCGTCTTTATATCTTTAGGCTTTACTTTTAGTGTCGATCCTATCTCTAAGGAAGTTGTGGGGTTTTCTCCTTTATGGTTTCCTCAAGGAAAATATTTGTGTTCATTGTCTCTTGTGATTGATTGATGTGCTTGTTATTCTCTCAGATAAGATCCTAAGATCATATAGCTTAAATGTTAAAAATCTAACATGGTATCATGAGGTAACCTGAGAAGAAGATATTGTGTAGCTGTTGAAGATAGGGATTCCTAATTTTTGGATCTCTCTCCATATATTTTCAGCAAAAGGAGGCTCGGGTGACTCTCCTCTTTAGGGCGCATCTTTCTGTCGAAGCAGAATCTGATTTTGAGCATTTTCAGTTTTCGACCCAACACTACTGCAGGAAATTAGGGCTTTCCACAGAAGTGGAATTTTTTAGTGATACCAGGCCTGGATTGATCTCCTCCACAAAATCGAAGTTTAGAGATCAAGATCAAAGTTTTGGTTTTGTAGAAATCTTTGAAAGTCAAACCCTAATCTACTTCTAAACCAGAAAACTAGCTATGCAGAAATTCAGCTCCAGATCCAGTGCCGGCATATTAACCTGGTAAGATCTAAATATTTTGCATTTCTATTTGAGGCTCTCTGTTAAGACGTTTCATCATACCAAGCTTGATGAAAATCTTGAGGGAGCTGATGACTTTCGATCTTGGAAGTATAGGATCTCCCTAGTCCTGGAAGAAAATGAGTTGGACTCTGACATCAATGAAGAGGTTCTAGTTCCAAAGGGAGATGAGGATATCCTTACATAAAAAGAAATTGGTCATGTCTAAGAGGATTATTGATGAGTCAATCAAGGATCACCTCATACCACAGGTGTTCTCTCTAAAGACACTTAAAAATATGTTTGATAACCTAACCAAGTTATTTGAAGGGAAGAACATAAAATGGAAGATGACTCTGAGAAACCAATTGAATAATGTAAAGATACAGAATGTGGAGACCATCTAGTCTTAGTTTACAAGGGTCCCTTAGATCAAGGAACAGCTTGAAGTAGTAGATGAAGAAGTAGAGAATGCAAAAATTGTGATGACCATCTTGAATGGTCTCGCTAGGGCATGGGACTCTTTCATTGAAGGGATCTGTGCCAGAAAGAAGCTAGTCAAGTTTAGCAGACTGTGGGAAGAATGCTCACAAGAAGAAGCTTGAATAGTAGCTCGAGAAGAAAAGATGGGAAATGAAGATCAAGATATCACAGTACAATCCAAGAAGAGCAAAAAATACCATGACCAAGGTAAGCACTCTCATCCTAGAAGATATAACAAGAATCTACCAAAATTCAGATGATTTACATGTGATGAAAGAGGACACTATGCTAGAGATTGTCCTAGGAACAAAAATGGCTCTCACAAGAAGAAGGGAAACAAGAAAAGACATCATTCTCATGCTACAAAAGATGATCAGCCTTCCAAGAATAGAATCAAACAAGGTAGTGTTGATTCTTCAATTGATGAAGAATATGTTTTCATTTCCGCTCTCATAGGAGAAATCACACATGGAAGCACCGATTGGCTTATAGAAAGTGGGGATTCCAAACACATGATGGGATTCAAAGAATTATTTGTGAAACTATCAGAACATGAATCACCCCGACAAGGTGAAACTTGGGGATGACTACCCGTATCCAATAAAAGGTAGTGGAGAATCCTCCTACAAATTGGACTCTGAAAAGTCTATGAAAATGAAGGATGTCCTATTTGTACCAGGACTATAGAAGAACCTTATCTCCATCTCTCCATTGGATGCAAAAGGAATGAGAGTCGCATTTACATATGTCCAAGTCCTCATGTGGCCAAAAGGAAATACTATTGACGATGCACTAGTAATTGTTGAACAAGAAAGAGGACTATACAAATTGAAGGCCCAACTAGAACAATCTTTGGTTCATGACTCAGTAGAACCAAATGAACTACGGCATAGAAGGCTTGCACATGTGCACTACAGGGCACTACCACTTGCAAGCAAAGCTATTGAAGGTATTCTAGAAATGCAGGAAAAACATGAAGGTCTATGTAAAGGATGTTCGAAAGGAAAGAACACAAAGAAGACGTTTCCAAGTAGCGAGAGAAAGGAAAAAGGAATCTTGGAAATAATCCACTCCGATGTATGTGATCCAATGTCATCTAGTTCTCTAAGCAGGTATGTATATTATGTTTCTTTGACATTGATAAATTTTCTAGGATGACATGGATATACTTCATGAAGAACAAGGATGAAGTATTCAGCAAATCCAAAGAATTCAAATCCTTGATCGAGAGCCACACAGAGAAGAAGATCAAGATATTTCGATTAGATAATGGTAGAGAATTCACATCAAATGAATTGAAAGAATTATGCAGAGATTCAAGGATTAATAGGAAGTTTACCACTCCATATAATCCACAACAGAATGGGGTTGTGGAAAGAAAGAAGAAAAAAAACATGGAAGAAACAAGGGAAATGCTTCATGATCAAGGCCTTCCTATGCATCTATGGGAAGAAGCTGCCAGAACAACTGTGTATGTACAGAATCATACTCCACATATAGTACTTGAGAACAAGACACCTGAAGAAGTATTTTCTGGCAAGAAACCAAAAGTTAGTCTTCTTAGAATATTTGGTTGTCCAGCATACATACACATTCCAAAAGAAAAGAGGAGAAAGTTATATCCTTTAGGAAAGAAGGATATATTTGTGGGATACTCTGAGAGCTCGAAGGATTACAGAATATACTTCCCAGGATTCAAGAAGATCAACATCAGCAGAGATGTAAAATTTGACGAAGACTCATCTTACATCAAGTTCAGAAAAAGACCTGTTGAAGACTCTAAAGAATTGGAAGTACCCAGAATCCGTAATACAACTATGAAAGAAGAAACTCTAGAAGAAGATCAAGAAATGGAAGAACCTTAGGAACTGGTAGATCCACCTCAAGAGAATAATCCTCACAAGAGGAAACCTGCATGGGTATGAGAGGTTATCCAAGGTGTAGGAAGATATAGGGCTTCAGAAGAGATACACAGAGAGAGGAAAAAAACTAGGTCATGCTCTGGGTATGTAGCCCTATTATGTGACTTCATTTATAAAGATCCTTCCAACTATGAAGAAGCAGCATAAAAGAAATAATGGAATTATTCTATGATTGAAGAGTATCAATCGATCATGAAGAATGATGTTTGGGATGTTATCCCAAGACCGGAAGGGAAGTATGTTGTAACTTCCAAGTGGATGTACAAGATCAAGCATGCTGCAAATGGCAGCATATATAAATATAAATAAATATTTGTGGCTCATGGATTCTCCCAGAAAGAAGGAATAGATTATGAAGAGACTTTTTCACTTGTATCCAGATACACTTCCATCAAATCAGTACTTTCTTTGGCTGCAGTAATCATAATGGAAGATACACCAGATGGATGTCAAGACCGCTTTCTTGAATGGTGTAGTGGAAGAGGAACAGTATGTGGAGCATCCACTTAGTTTTGAGACACATGATAGGGAGACTCATTTGTGTAAATTGAAGAAAGCCCTATATGATTTGAAACAGGCACCTAGGACATGGTACGACAGAATTGAAAGCTTCCTATCCAGTTTGGGCTTTACCAAGAGTAAAGCGGATTCCAACCCTTATTACAAGGTTGAAGAAGGGAACCCAATGATACTACTACTATATGTAGATGATATGTTTGTGACAGGTGAGGATGGGTTGATTGCTGATATGAAGAGGATTCTTGCTGCTGAGTTCGAAATGAAGGACTTGGGTATGATGCATTACTTTCTAGGCATGGAGGTGTGGCAGAATGCAAATGGAATCACCCTAGAACAAGGGAAGTATGCAATTGAGATCCTAGAGAGGTTCAGGATGATGGACTACAAGGCCATGAACAGAACTATGGAATGAAACCTAAAGTTATTGAGTGATGCTTCATCAGAATCGGTTGATGCTATGATGTATCGTCAAATGATTGGATCTTTGATGTACCTGACAAATATGAGACTAGATATTATCTTTGCTGTGAACATATTGAGGGAGTTCCTAATAGATCCTAGACATGTTCACTTGATTGCTACAAATAATATTCTAAGGTACCTTAATGGTACAATTGATTATGGCCTCAAGTATCAGATGAATCAGAAAATTAACTTTGAAGGTTATGTGGATTCTGATTGGGCAGGAAGTGCCATTGATAGGAAGATCACTTCAGGGTGTTGCTTTAGTATGGGATTATGTATGATCTCATGGTTTAGCAGGAAGAAATCCTGTGTGGCACTGATTACAGCCAAAGTAGAGTATGTTGCAGCTTGTTCAGCTAGCTGTGAGGAAGTGTGGCTTAGGAAGCTACTATCTGATTTGTTTGGTCTCCAGTTGGATGCTACTTGCATATATTGCAACAACCAGAGTTGTGTGAAGTTTTTAGAGAGCCTAGTGTTCCATGACAAGTCGAAGCATTTCAAGATAAAATATTACTATATCAGGGATATGGTGCAGAGAGGAGCAATGAAGCTCCAGTATGTTGTGACAAATGATCAGATAGCGGATGTGTTAAACAAACCATTATCTAGATTTAAGTTTGAGTACTTTGTTGATGTATATGTAACTTCAGAATGTATTCTTCTATGTATCTTATGTATTGTTACCCGATGTTTATTCCGGGATATTTCTATTATGTATTTGAGTCATGTGGTTATGCCCTGATGTTCTGATCGGGAGGATTAATAATGTAATCAAGTCATGTCAAGTCATTAGGTAAGTCCCCACAGTTTCAGGGCACTTGAGTTATTATACACTAATTAAGGTGTAGGCTCGAATAGTAATTATTAGGGTTGAGCCTACGTGTGAAATGGAAACTTAAGTGAATGGACTAATATAAATAGAGAGTGTGTGTCTCTCTATTTATCACTTGTGAATTACATCACTTGCTCTCTCAAGTGTGGTGCACCTTTGGAGAAGGAAATACTTTGGCTTGACAGAAGACAGAAGGCTGTTGTTGTGTTGGGAGGTCATCTTACTGTTTTGGGTTTCACATCTTGTGGTGATACTATATTAGAGGAAGTTGAGGGGTTTTCTCCATTTATGGTTTCCCCTATCAAAAATCTTTGTTTCTCTTATCTCATGTGATGTGCTTATGTTATTGTTGTGCTTGTTATCCTCTCAATGAAAAGATCCTAACATAATGCTAGCTTAAATGTTGAAAGACTAACATGGAATCAGAGATAACCTGAGAAGAAGACATTGTGAAGCTACAGGAACTAGGGATTCCTATTTTGTGGATCTTCCTCCACATATTTTCAGCAAAAGTATGCTAAGATGACTCTCCATTAAATGGTGCATTTCTGTCGATGCGGAATTCAATTTCAAGCATTTTCAGTTTCGATGTGGAAATTAGGGCTTTATAAAGAAGAGGAATTTTTGGGTGAGACCAGCATAGGATTTTTCTCCTCATGAAAACCAAAATTTAGAGACCTGGATCAATAAATTTGGTTGGGTGAAACTCCGGGAAAGTCAAACCCTAGTTTGACCCTGAGCTAGGAGAAACCCTAAATACTAAAACTGCTAAGTTTTGGTACAGTCTCTATATTATGATATTGGAGAAGTCTCAGAAGCTAAAAATTGCAGGTGCCGAAGATAAAATCCTGATGAACACTGTTTCCAAATTTCAGCCTCTGATTCGCTATATTATGGGAGATATGATCTCTCCAAGTTAGGGTACCATCCTCTTCCAAAAATCATCCATAAACAAGACACCTGGGGAGATCTGCAATATCTTGGGATACAGAGGTCCAAATGGAATTCCTAAAGATGTTCCAGAAAGGAAACGGACTGTAGTTTCTGTGGTCTGAAGGTCAGACTCATAATATGAACCAGTGACATGCGGCATGCCGTACAACTTCGTTGTTTTGAACAGTCCAGTACCAGGTCACCTTGGGAAAAGGATCATAAATACCAAATGGTGAAACCAATTCTGATGAAACCTACGGTTTTGGATCAGGGACATGTGAGGTTACCTCAGTGAGAAATTTTAGGCACAGAGGATCATTAATTTCAGAGATATGACAGAAACAGTAATAGGCATTTCTGCAGAAGAAATCAGAAAATTAGGGCTTCCTGTTCCGGGAGTTTCCTTTCACTGTTTTCAGAAAAGGAGTACATTGGACAGCTCCATTTGAAGAGATATATCTGTTCATCCAATCAGATCTGAAAGATTCCAAGTTTTGAAAATTAGGGTTTCTGTGACAAACCCTAGATCAATGAACTCCGGGACAAGGACGGACACCTCAAATCGGTAAGATCTAATCCTTTGCTATTTCCATTTGAGGTTCTCATTTCAATATGATATATCACATTAGCTTAGTTAAAAGCTTGCGAAAGTTGACAACTTCCAAACTTGGAAGTATATGATCTCTCTGAAGAAAATGGATTGGACACCTACATGAGTATGGAGGTTCCAGTTTCAGAGGGAGACGAGGCCAAAGAAGACATCATGCTCATGCTGCAGAGGATGATGAACCATCCAGAAAGAGATCCAGATATGAAAGTGAAGATTCTTCAAGCAAGGATGAATATGTTCTAATATCAGCTCTCATAGGTAACATTACTCATGGAAGTGATGATTGGCTTATAGACAGTGGGGCTTCCAAACATATGATGGGATTCAAGGAATCCTTTGTAAGACTATCAGAACATGAATCACCTCACAAGGTGAAAATTGTAGATGACTACCAATATCCAATAAAAGGTAGTGAGGAATCTTCATACAAGCTAGACTCTGGAATGCAGGTTGCATTCATAGATGGTCAAATCATCATCTGGCCAAAAGGAAAGACTATCGATGATGCGGTAGTGGTTGGAGAACAAGAAGGAGGCTTGTATGAATTGAAGGGCCATCCAGAACAAGCCTTGATCCATGTATAGCCAAATGAGCTTTGGCATAGAAGGCTTGCACATGTGCATTACATAGCACTACCTATTGCAAGCAATGCTGTTGAAGGTCTTCCTGAATTTCAAGCTATTTGAAGGGAAGAACAAAATCAGAATATGACCTAAAGAAACCAGTTGAAGAATGTGAAGATCTAGAATGCAGAAACCATGCAGTCATAAGAGTCTCTCAAATCAAGAACAAATTGAAGCGGTAAAAGAAGCGGTGAAGAATGCAGAAGTGGTGATGGCCACCTTGAATGGCCTCCCAGGATTGTAGAATTCATTCATTCAAGGAATGTGTTCCAGAAGGAAGTGATTACTTTCAGAAGACTCCGTGAAGAAGAAGAAGCTCGAATCATAAGAAGAGAAGAGAAGATGGGAGCAACTGAAGATCAAGCTCTTTCCATCCAAAGAAGATCCCTCAAGCAATGAGGAATATGAAGAGCTCAACTCTTGAAGAACTTCTTATCCACCTCAGCATTTGGATAAGAAACGATGCGACTATGAATGAAGAAGTCGATGAAGCTGAAGGCTCAAGAAGGAGTCTACCCTTGAAACAAATAAAGATAAGTATTCAATTGTCATTTCATTATATTATTTTGTTATGCATTTGTTTATATTCAGTTGTTGTATTATGCATGATAGGATGTTTGCATTAATGACAACATACTACTAATATGCATGTGATGGGTAAGTAGCTCATGGTGCTATACAAATTCTCCATTGCTACTTATCTAGAATGAAACCTCTTTGCTGACATATTGGATTAGTGCACAATCTCAATGTTGTCCTAGTAGAGATGGAAGGCATCTAGAAAGTTTCAGTGAGATATGGATGAATGCTGTATTGGCTAAAGTAGTTGCATGATCATATATTTATGCATAAGAATTTGCCAGTATGAATTTTCCTTATGAAATGTTTCTAACCATGCAAATGCATTTGACTTGTAGGAAAGATCGCATACATAATCGCTTACAAGCAAAGAAGAATGAAGACTTGTTCTGAAGAACAAGTGACGACAGTTTCAAGACAAATAATAATATGATGAATGCAATGACATTATTGATGCAGAACCTTCCAGTTCAAGAAGAATGATGTCAGAGCGTATTATCGAGACCTGAAGAGAAGTTCATAGTTCCATCATGCAGTAGATGGAAACATTGTGGGATACAAAACAAGATTCGTAGCATGAGGCTTCTCACGAAGAGAAGGCATAGTCTACGAAGAAACATTTACAGCTAATAGAAGTGAAGTCACATGACATGCATAATCATGTGTGCAAATGAAAGAAGGCCTTGTACAGAAGACACCCATGGGATATCACATACATGATGAGCTTGATGAATATCTTAACCTTTGCTACAAGGTTGATAGAGAATGACAAGCTCACAGATGGGTGAAAGATGAACTTTTGAAGAAGTTCAAGATAGAGGATCTTAGTATCTAGTGATCCTAGATGGATACTACTTGTCACTCCACTACAGAATGTTTCAGTGA
>LPNX010515928.1:233835-296519 GCA_001517045.1 Pseudotsuga menziesii | reverse complement strand
ATATTATTTTATTATTTTAACCATTATTTTATTATTTTAACTATTATTTTATTATTTTCCTTAGGAGGCCCATTTTAGACCCCAAAATTCCTCTAATGGTAAGTGCAGAAATCTCTTATCACTGTGATAGGATGTGTTCCTGTCTAGATAGGAGTCTCCCATCAGTGTGGTTGGATATGTTCCCTTGGATGGGATTGTGCCTTTCTGACGAGTAGGTCAGATATAAGTGCAGAGCCATTTCACAGATGGTAGTAGGTGTGTCCTACCATGCTGGTGATTATAAGTGCTGAGCCATTTCATAAATGATAGTAGGTGTGTCCTATCATGCTGGTGAATGTGAGTGCTGGGCCCTTCTAACGAGCAGGTCAGATATAAGTGTTGGGCGTGCCTTTCTGACGAGCAGGTCAGATATAAGTGCTGGGTGAAGACCTACATAAGGGTAGGCCTACAACCAGCATGAAAAAGGGCTGGCTCTGTAGAACTTCCTATGACGAGATAGTATACACATGATGATGACTAAAGGAGATCCAGATCGAGAGATGATCCAGATCCAGTTATGATGACTCCGAGAGATCCAGATCAAGTGATGATCCAGATCCAGCAGTGGTGATCCAGATCGAGTGATGATCCAGATCTAGTCCAGTGATGTTGATCCATATCGAGTGATGATCTAGATCCAGTGATGCCATTTGATGTTGATCCAGATCGAGTGATGATCCAGATCCAGTCCAGTGATGTTGATCCAGATCGAGTGATGATCCAGATCCAGTCCAGTGATGTTGATCCAGATCGAGTGATGATCTAGATCCAGTGATTCCATTTGATGTTGATCTAGATCGAGTGATGATCCAGATCCAGTCCAGTGATGTTGATCCAGATCAAGTGATGATCTAGACCCAGTGATGCCATTTATGTTGATCCAGATCGAGAGATGATCCAGATCCAGATGACTTGAAGATGAAGATGACTTGAAGACAAAGATGACTCAAAGACGAAGATGATCCAGTTGATGCAGAGAAGAAGACCAGTACTGAAAAATTGTGTCGAAAGAATACCTTCCTAGTTAAGAGGGAGTGTTGATGTATATGTAACTTCGGAATGTATTCTTCTATGTATCTTATGTATTGTTACCCGATGTTTATTCCGGGATGTTTCTATTATGTATTTGAGTCATGTGGTTATGCCCCGATGTTCCAATCGGGAGGATTAATAATGTAATCAAGTCATGTCAAGTCATTAGGTAAGTCCCCACAGTTTTGGGGCACTTGAGTTATTATACACTAATTAAGTTGTAGGCTCAAGTAGTAATTATTAGGGTTGAGCCTACGTGTGAAATGGCAACTTAAGTGAATGGACTAATATAAATAGAGAGTTTGTGTCTCTCTATTTATCACTTGTGAATTACATCACTTGCTCTCTCAAGTGTGGCGCACCTTTGGAGAAGGAAATACTTTGGCTTGATAGAAGACAGAAGGTTGCTGTTGTGTTGGGAGGTCATCTTACTGTTTTGGGTTTCACATCTTGTGGTGATACTATCTTAGAGGAAGTTGAGGGGTTTTCTCCATTTATGGTTTCCCCTATCAAAAATATTTGTGTCTCTTGTCTCATGTGATGTGCTTATGTTATTGCTGTGCTTGTTATTCTCTCAGTGAAAATATCCTAACATAATGCTAGCTTAAATGTTGAAAAACTAACATACTTTAGGGAGAAGCTTGGTGTTCTCCATATCGAGTTTCCCTCCAAATGGAAGTGCTGAGTCCATGAGCCTTTCTGACATGTTTGATGTGTTCATCCCATGGTCAGATATAAGTGTAGATCCATTCTGATGTGACTGAAGGATGTGTTCATCCCACATGATCATATAAGTGCTGAGCCTTTCTTATATGGTTGATGTGTTCATCCGATGGTAAGATATAAGTGTTGAGCCTTTTTGACAAGGTTGATGTGTTCATCCCATGGTCATATCTGAGTGATGAGCCTTTCTTACATGGTTGATGTGTTCATCCCATGGTAAGATATAAGTGCTGAGCCTTTCTTACATGGTTGATGTGGTCATCCCATGGTAAGATACAAGTGTTGAGCCTTTCTAACATGGTTGATGTGTTCATCCCATGTTCAGATGTGAATGCTAAGCCTTTCTGACATGGTTGATGTGTTCATTCCATGGTTAGATGTGAGTGCTGAGCCTTTCTTACATGGTTGATGTGTTCATACCATGGTATGATATAAGTGTTGAACCTTTCTTACATGGTTGACGTGTTCATCCCATGGTAAGATATAAGTGTTCAGCCTTTCTTACATGGTTGATGTGTTCATCCCATGGTAATATATGAGTGTTGAGCCTTTCTGAATTGGTTGATGTGTTCATCCCATGGTCATATGTGAATGTTGGGACTTTTAATCATGGTTGATGTATTCATCCCATGGTAAGATGTGAGTGCTTGGTGTTCCTTTCTGACATGGTGATGGATGCGTTCCTCCAATGGTCAGATGTAAGTGTTGGGTGGTCCTTTCTGACTGGGTCAGATATAAGTGCTGAAGAAGATGAATACCTACCTAGAGGCTAGGCCTACAACCAGCATGAAAAAAGGCTAGCTCTGTAGAAATTCGTGTGACAAGTAGAATTGAGATAGCACTAGTGATGATCCAATAGTGATGATTCAGATGAAGTGATGATACAGACTTGACGATGATCCAGTGATGATACAGACTTGAAGATGAAGATGACTTGAAGATGAAGATGATTTGATGATGATCCAGATGATACAAAGAAGAATAATTGTGATGATAAATTGTTTCGAGAGAATACCTTCCTAGTTAAGAGGGAGTGTTGGTGTATTTGTAACTTTGGAATGTATTCACTTGTATATCTTATATATTGTACCCTGATGTTTCTATCATAAGTATCTGTAATGTAACTGAATCATGTCATGCCCCGATGTTCCTACTGGGAGATTCAATAATGTAAACAAGTCATGTAAAGTCATAGAGTGTAACCCTCCTTATTGATCAAGGGTTAAAGTCCCCGTAGTTGTGGAGCCCTAGGGTTATTAGACTCTCCTAGAGAAGCCAGCCCTAGTGAGTTATTGTCAAGTCAGGAATTAGTATAAATAGAGAGGTATTCTCTCTATTTAAAACAAATTCACTCACACTCAGTTGTAGCACATAACTAAGAGAGAAACAAGAAGCTAGGACAAGATAGAGAGAGAGACTACTGCTAGATCATCTTTATATCTTTGGGTTTTACTTTTGGTGCTAAATCTATCTCTGAGGAATTTGTGGGGTTTTCTCCTTTATGGTTTCCCTGAGGAAAATATTTGTGTTCATTGTCTCTTGTGATTGATTGATGTGCTTGTTATTCTCTCAGATAAGATCCTAAGATCATATAGCTTAAATGTTAAAAATATAACATGTTCCACCTTCACAAACCAAGGATGAAACAAAATAGGTTGTGTTGCTGCACTGAAGAGTCCATTTATGAAGAAGGAAAGTCAGAAGTCTACTTCCTCCTCCCATAATAAAGAAAAAACTAGCATGATACCTAAAGGATCAATGAAAAGTAGAGTCCAACAAATCTTTCTTGGTCATTGCTATGCATGTAGAGTCGAAGAGTAGCAACATCAATTACCTCTAAGGAGGAATGGGACACATTGGAGACTGTATATAATTTCTTGAACAAGGTAAATAATTCTAAGTTGCAGATTCTAAGAAGATATTTTGAATCTCTATCAATGAAAGAAACAGAGTCAGTAGACTCATTTGACACTAGATTTGTTGGTTTGATAAATCAACTGAAATCTCACGGATAAACCATAGAAAAACAAAGGGTTGTTGAAAAAATGCTAAGAAGCCTTCCCCTGAGATTTGAATATTTTTTTTGTGACCTTGGAAGAAAACAAATAAATGTAATTGTTTACCATTGATGAGTTGAAAGCTTCACTAATCAATGATGAACACAAAATCAACATAAAAAACACATCATTGGAAGGTGCATTTGCAGCACAGTAATCCATAAGATATGGTAGAGGAAGGGTGAGAAACAATTCTAGAGGTAGAGGAAGAAAATTCTTGAGAGGAGGATGCAACATGAGTCCCACATATGTCATTGGTAAAGGACAAAATCAGAACCCCAGTGATCCAAGTGGTCACAGGTTTGAAAAATAAAAAATTCAATGTCATTATTGTAAGAATTTTGGTCACTATGCATATGAATGTACGAAGAAGCAGCATGACCAAAGAAGGATAAGCCAGAACAAGTCGATGAACACCAACACTTCGTCGAGCACAATGTTGATGGAATGCGCATGACCAATTGAATGCAATACCATCCAAGAAATTCCATGCTACATATGGTATTTTAATTCAAGATGTAGCAATCATATGCTGGTAATTTAAATTTGTTTTTCAGTCTAGATAATTCAGTTCAAACTGATGTTACACTTGGAAATTATGTCCAAGTCATTGTTTTAGGAAAAGGCACTATTAGTATTCTAGCCAAGCAAGGGGAGAAAAAGTTTATGCCTTATGTTTATCATGTCGAAGGTCTGAAACAAAATTTGTTGAGTATTGAGAAGCTGATACAAAAAGGTTACAGATTCTAAATGGAAGACAATCACTGTGTTATTAAAGACATATGTCCAAGCAACCAGCTAATAGCAAAATTTCCAATGACAAGAAATCGCTTGTTTCCACTGAGGATAGTTCCAC
The DNA here is from genome assembly GCA_001517045.1 of Pseudotsuga menziesii. Classification (NCBI taxonomy): domain Eukaryota; kingdom Viridiplantae; phylum Streptophyta; class Pinopsida; order Pinales; family Pinaceae; genus Pseudotsuga; species Pseudotsuga menziesii. Next base: position 291,812 of record LPNX010515928.1, on the reverse strand, counting down.
ACATGAAAGGGAGGACAAATAAAAGGGTTGCATTCAAGATAGAAAGCAAAGAAGTAGTCGTACATTGCGATAAGAAAGAAAATGACAATGCTGAAAATCAAGTAGTGTTTCAAACAGACGTTTAGGATGATTCTTGGTTGTGGCATTTCAAATTTCAAAATCTAAATTTTGGTGGGTTGAAGCTACTACACACAAAGAATATGGTGAAAGTATTTCCATTGATTGACAAGCCAGACATATTTTTTGAAGGATGAATTTTTGGAAAGAAACATAGAGAAATTTTCCAGTCAGAAAAGTCATACAAAGCACACACACCACTTAAGATTGTGCACTCTGATATTTGTGGCCCACTGCAGACATCATCCATTGGTGGCTGCAATTATTTTCTTACTTTTATTGATGATTACTCAAGAAAAACATGGGTATATTTTCTGAAACATAAATCTGATGTATTTAGTTGTTTTCAAGAGTTCAAAGCACTCATGGAGAATCAATGTGGATACCGCATCAAAATATTAAGGACGGATAAAGGAAGTGGATAAATTTTGAATGAATTTCTAATTTTTTTGCAAAACCCATGGCATACATAAGAACTTTACTATGCTGTATACACCATAGGAGAACAATGTCACATAAAGAAAGAACAAAACCACTATCGAGATGGCGCATAGCATGATGGAAGCCAAGCATTTTCCAAATGAATATTGGGCTGAAGAAGTCACAATTGTTTTATATATTATGAACCGGTGTGCAAAAAACAACATGAAGAAAAAGGTTTCTAAAGAATCACGGACATGTATGAATCATAGTGTTTCTCATTTAAAAGTTTTTGGTTGTGTCACATATGCTCATGTGCGAGATGAGATGAGAAAGAAATTAGACAAGAAGGTACATAAATGTATTTTTGTTGGCTACTCTGAAGACACCAAGCTTGCGTACAAGTTGTATGACCCTATAACAAGGAAACTAATTATCATTCATGGCGTTCAATTCATTGAGAACAAAACATGGGATGGAACCGTCAAGAATAATTTCAATATTGTGTCGAATGTTAAGAATGATGAAATGACAAAGGAAGTGATTCAAATACCACTGGTAAGTCAATCGGTCACAAAATCGTCGACTGCCACGACACCGCAATATAGTTCAGCACATGGAACGTCGGCACAACTCACAGCTAAAGCTATGCAGACAAGCACAACAAGAGGAAAATAGACTCCGTCAAGTAGTTCATTGAGGTTGACATCAACAGATTCAGCAGTGAAGACAAGAATTCTGTGTGAAAGATATGAAGCTGGTACACCAAATTCATTCTCTCTCTTTGCATTATTTTCTCAAATATATTATCGACTAACATTTGAGGAAGCTGTCGAAGATGAAGTATGGGCACAAGCCATAGATGAAGAAATGCAATGCATTTAGAAAATCTAGAAATGGGAGTTGGCAGATGTACCAGAAGATAAATATGTAATTAATGTTAAATGGATTTACAAAACCATGCAAGATGTTGATAGGAATGTGCAAAAGAACAAAGAAATAATGTTCACAAGAGGGTTCACACAACAACTAGACATAATATTTAATTAAAATTTTGCACTAGTCGCATGAATGGATATAGTCATAATTGTTTTAGCCACCGCTGCAAAAAACAAATGGATTGTTTATGAAATGGATGTTAAATCAACGTTTTTGAATGGCTATCTAGATGAAGAAGTATATGTGGAACAACAAAAAGGATACAAAGTTCTAGGACAAGAGGAAAAAGTGTACAAACTGAAAAAAGGAGCTCTATGGTTTGAAGTAAGCTCCAAGAGCTTGGTACAGTCACAATGATTCCTATCTCACATAAAAATGGATTTCATAGAAGTGAAAGTGAACCGATGTTATACACCAAATCGAATTACAAAGGTAACATATTAATTGTATGTTTGTATGTAGATGATTTAATATTTATTCATGATTTTGGGATAAAATAATTTAGAACAATCATGGAAAGTGAATTTAAAATGACTGATTTGGGGGTCATGAAGTTTTTTCTGGGAATTGAAGTCCAGTACTTTGAAAGTGGTATTTTTATATCATAGTCAAAATATGTAAGTACAATTTTAAGAAGATTCATTCTGTCTAATTGCAAGTAATCTCCAACACTTGTAATAACAGGTTTAAAATTGAGCAAAGATGATGACAGATCAACAATAGATCCTACACTATTTAAAAGGTTTCTTCGAAGCCTTATGTATTTAACAACGATGAGACTAGACATTATGTATGGAGTAAGTCTCATCTCAAGATTCATGGAGTCACCAAAATACTGTCATTGGAAAGAAAGTAAAAGAATTATGAGGTATGTAAGTGGCACAAAAGACCTTGGCATAATGTATTCAACCTCAGAAAATTTTAAACTCATTGGATACACTGACCGTGAAAATGGAGGAAACACATATGAAATGAAGAAAACATATGGGTACACATTTCATTTTGGAACAAGTGGTGTGTCATTGGATTCGAAGAAACAACCCATGGTAAATCTGTCTTTAGCAGAAGCAGAGTATGTAGCAGCTACAGGAACTACATGTCAAGCTGTTTAGATGCTAAGAATGTTAAAAGAACTGTTACAAAACCAACAAGAACCAACAACCATTTTCTGTGACAACAATTCAGCCATTGCATTATCAAAGAAGCATGTGTTTTAAAAGAAAACCAAACACATTGAGACAAGGTATTATTTTATAAGAGAGTTGGTGAACAACAAAGAAATTTATTTAGAATTTTGCAGGTGTGAAGATCATCTTGCATACATATTTAGAAAACCTTTGGAAAGGGATACATTCCATTATCTACGAAATTATTTAGGAATGGCAAGTTATCCTCAATGAACTATGTCATGAAGAGAGCAAGTTTCAGGTTTGACACATTTTGTAATATTTTGTTTTAAAATTCTCATCTGCTCATAATGAAGGGGGGATGTTGGAAATATTAATTACTCATTGATCCAAATAGCACACCAGCTGACTCTATCAGATTCTGTAGCAGGTCATTTTATGTCGGACAGTCTTACAAGATGAAGAGTTCACGTCTCTTGTATATAAGCAAGTGGAATAAAATTGATGAATCCAAGTTTATAGGTACATAGTTATTACAGTGTTTAATGTAAGTTGATAGAAGTTTTTTATACAAAGAAGAAGATTTTAAATTTGAAAGATAGAGACAGAGTAGAAAGACACAAAAATAGAGAGATACAACGAGGAGAAGACAAGTGCGGAGAAAAAAAAAACTCTGTGAAGAGTTTGAAGCTCAAGCTTCTGTGTTTTGTGAAATTCTTGATAGTCGATGCTCTGTAAAAGGTAAACATCCTTGTAAATTTCTAAGTTTGTAATTGTGGCTATAGTTCTTTGTTATATCGTCACAAGATATATAAATCAATAGTTTATGGTTTAATGCATGTTTTATTTAAGCACACATCTTCTCTAGATTTACTAGAGTGAATGTTGTTTACATTTACTATTTAGTGAAAGACCTAAAGAATCCATAATTATTTAATCGCTTAAAAGTTCTATTTTTTATCTGCATAAGTGTTCGACACAAATCTTTTTTAATATTTCATTATATGCTTTTGTGAGTGAGTTTCACTATAGTTGTGTCAAAGTTACCAGCGGTGAAAAGTGTTTTTTCATATCTTAAGTCTTTATAGTAAGAAATATCTCTTTTGTAAAGTTGGACAAAGGTTGGTTGCACATGAGTTGGTCACAACCTAAATAATGTTGGAGTAAAACTCGATCTAAGCCAAGTGAGTCTGTCAAGGTAAAAGTGTGTCCGGTGAAACGTTCATCGCAGTAGCTCTATCATCGCAATTATTTTGTTCGCATGACTTTTAGTTAAAGTAAAAAGGGAAAGAAAAGTTTATGACTGTGTGCTAACTAAAGTATACCGCTGAAGTAGTCGTCTTTCCCGAGAAAGATTTGTTATGTTACCAATTTTTTCTATGGACTTAGTAAAGTGTTTTTCTTAAGTCACATAGTCAATATTTCATAAGGAATTATCTAGAGGTGGTAATTTTTCATAAGTTTCCTAAGTATTTTTTAGGAGGGTTAAAATTTAAAATTAACGGGAAAAGGTGGGCTGTTAGATTTTTATCATTCAAGCTACCATTATGATCTTAGGATCTTTAACTGAGAGAATAACATGCACAACACAAGAGACAAGAGACACAAAGAATTTTCCTCAGGGAAAACATAAAGGAGAAAACCCCGTAACTTCCTCAGAGATAGAATCAGCACCAAAGGTAAAACTAGAAAACAATAAGATGATCTCTTGACAGCAGCAGTCTCTCTCTCTCACACTGAGAGAGCTTCTCCTCTCTCACTCATGCGGCCCAATGAGTGAGTGTGGGTGTTGTAAATAGAGAGACTCACTCTATATTTATATTCTTCCATTCACTTGGAACCCACTCCAACATGTCTGCCTCACTTAACAATTACTTACTAGATCCGACATCTGTAGGAGTGTCTAATAACCCTAGTGCCCCATAACTTGTGGGGACTTTTCCTCATCCAACCAATAAGGAGGTTTATCCTTAACACAATGGTGGGGACTATTTCCCTGACTTACAATGACTCACCTAGGGTCGACTTCACTAGGATATTCTAATAACCCTAGGGCCCCACAACTGTGGGGAATTTAACCCTTGACCAATAGGAGGGTTACCCATAATGACTTGACATGAATTTCTCATTATAGAAAATTCCCAGAATAAACATTGGAGTATGACATGACTCAAGTACATTACAATACATCCCAGAATGAACATCGGGTTGCAATAGATAAGAAATACAAGTGAATACATTCTGAAGTTACAATTACATCAACACTTCCTCTTAACTAGGAAGGTATTCTCTCGACACAATTTTCATCACTGGTCTTCTTCTCTGGATCTTCTCGTCATATCCATCTGCAAGTCATCTTCATCTTCAAGTCATCGTTTTCTTCATGCCATCTTCTTTTTTGGATCTAGATCATCATTGGATCTGGATCATCATCATTGGATCTAGATCATCACTTGATCTGGATCATCATAACTGGACATCATCACTGGATCTTGATCATCACTTGATCTGGATCATCATTGCTGGATCTAGATCATCACTCAATCTAGATCATCATCACTAGACAGGATTTGGATCATCACTAGACTAGATCTAGATCATTACTCGATCTGGATCTCTCGGAGTCATCATAACTGGATATGGATCATAGCTCAATCTGGATCTCCTCTGGTCATCATCATATGTGCTATCTCATGATTCTTCTTGTCATAGGAAGTTCTACAAAGCCAACCTTCTTTCATGCTGGGTGTATGCCTACCTCCTCATAGGTCTTTGGTAGCCCTTACATCTAACCTACTCGTCAGAATGGCGGTAGCCCTTACATCTGACCTACTCATCAGAATGGCCAGCACTCACATATGACATGGGAGGAAATTAATCCTTTAGCCATGAAAGAATGGCATAGCCCTTACATTTGACCTACTTGTCAGAATGGCAGTAGCCCTTACATCTGACCTACTTGTTAGAATGGCCAGCACTCACATCTGACATGGGAAGAACTTAATCCTTTAGCCATGACATAATGGCACAGCCCTTACATTTGACCTACTCGTCAGAATGGCGGTATCCCTTACATCAGACCTACTCATCATAATGGCCAGCACTCACATCTGACATGGGATGAACTTAATCCTTTATCCATGACAGAACATGGGGGCTTCACTTGTTGACCAATATCCTATCATGTTAGTTCATATTGTGGGTTTTAAAATTATCAAAAATCGAACCAATATATTGCAGGTATTGGGGGGATGAGGGGTTTAAGGTCATTAGAGGATATTTGGGGTCTAAAATGGGCCTTATAAGAAAACACGCCAACAATAAATTTTGTAATTTGGAATTCAAGAACCAATAGAATTTCAATTAAATGAGTCGACCATAATGGTTGAATTGACATATTTGTCATAAAAGAAAACTACTTTTTTGTTCGTATTTTCGACATATATCCTTGTGTTTTTACTCAAATTTCAAGCAGGAGAGCTCGTTGGATGTGGAATTTAATTTTTCATCCAAAGAGTACCCACATTACATACTTTTTATGGACCCTTCTACCCCAAAAACAAGAAATACCTGAAAAAACTTGATGATGATGTCATCATCACATTTTTTTCAGCTATTTCTTGTTTTTGGGGTAGCAAGGTTCGTCAAAAGTATTCATTGTGGGTACTTGTTGGATGGGGAATTAAATATCGCATCCAACAAGATCTCCCGCTCAGAATTTGAGTAAAAAAATAGGGAGATATGTCGAAAATACAAACACAAAAGTAGTTTTTTTCATTCTTCCTCCAAAATTAATAACTATTATTTTATTATTTTAACTATTATTTTATTATTTTCCTTAGGAGGCCCATTTTAGACCTCATATTTCCTCTAATGGGAGGTGGGTATGGTGGTTTATAAGGATTGAGGTATAAAAAGGGGTGGGGAGGAGGTTTTAAGTATTGGGAGGGGGTTTCAACAAAAAGTGTTTGGGTCAATATCTCTCGAAATTAAGGGTATTATTTAATTTCGCACGATCGCATGTGATATGTGAGATGTTCACTAAGTGAAGTCCCCGTGTGACAGAATGGCACAACCCTTACATCTAGCCTACTCATCAGAATGACGGTAGCCCTTACATCTGACCTACTCGTCAGAATGATCAGCACTCACATTTGACATGGGAGGAACTTAATCCTTTAGCCATGACAGAATGGCTCAACCTTTCCATCAGACCTACTCGTCGAAATGGCTATGCACTCATATTTGATCATATGAGAACTTCACCCTAGCCAATGGCTTTGTCAATACATCAGCTATATGATCCTACGTCGCAACATAGTGGAGCTTTACTGCTCCCCTCTACACCATATCCGTGTTATAGTGATACTTGATCTTGATATTCTTCAACTTGTCATGGAACACCGAGTTCTCTAACAAATTCACACGACTCTGGTTGTCACAATGTATACAAGTAGCATCAACTGGAGATCAAATAAATCAGACAGTAGCTTCCTTAGCCATAGTGCCTTACAACTGGCTGAACAAGTTGTGACATTCTCTGCTTCAGTTGTACTCAGTGCCACATAGGATTTCTTCCTACTAAACCAAGAGATCACACCTAATCCCATACTGAAGCAATACCCTGAAGTGCTCTTCCCATCAATGGCATTGCCTGCCTAATCTAAATCAACATAACCTTCCAGGTTAATCTTTTGATTTTCATTGTACTTGAGCCCATAATCAACTGTACCCCTCAAGTACCTCAGAACATGCTTTGCAGTAATTAAGTGAACATTTCTCGGATCTATTAAGAACTAGCTCAAGGTGTTCATAGCAAAGCAAATGTTTGGTCTTGTGTTTGTCAGGTACATCAAGGACCCAATCATCTGACGATACATCATAGAATCAACCAACTCTGATGAAGCATTGCTCAATAGCTTCAAGATCGATGCCATAGGTGTGGCCATAGCCTTGCAGTCCATCATCCCAGATATTTCCAGGATCTCTGCTGCATACTTCCCTTGTCCAAGGAATATTCCATCTGTATTCTGCCACACCTCCATGCCTAGAAATATAGCACATCGACACATGACATGAGCATCACTGGTCTTCCGCCTTCAACCTTGAAGCAAAGGTTGGAATCTGCTTTACTCTCAGTAACACCTAGAGTCATTAGTAATCTATCCATCTTGTCATACTATGTTGAACCTTAGATTTTCTGTAGTCACTCCCTCTGAAGCGGAGCATCATAATCCCTCTGTCTTTTGTACTCTATGTACTGAAACATTATGTACCGAAGTGACAAGTAGCTTCCTATACTACTAGTATTCTATGTATCCATCTAGTGTATAGAATTTCATCTTCAACCTTGTAGCAAAGGTTAAGATCTTCATCAATCTCATCATGTATGTGTTTCAATTCTTAATGGCTGCAAATTTCTCTTCGTAGTCTATTCCTTCTTTTCGTGAGAAGCTTCATGCTACGAATCTTGCTTTGTATCCCACAAATTTTCCATCTATTGCATGATGGAACTATGAACTTCTCTTCAGGTCTCGATACTGCATCCTAGACATCATTCTTCTTGAATTGGTATTCTTGGTTACTTCTTCATATCTAGAAGGTTCTACATTAATGATGTCACTGCATTCGTCATATTATTCTTCATCTTGAACTATCGTCACTTGTTCTTTGGAACAAGTTTCATCCTTCTTTGCTTGTAGGTGATTATGTATGCGATATTTCCTATAAGTCAAATGCATTTGTATGATTAGAAACATTTTATAAGGAATATTCATACTGGAAAATTCTTATGCATAAATATATGATCATGCAACTATTTTAGCCAATACAACAATCATCCATATCTCACGGAAACTTTTCTAGATGCCTTCCATCTCTACCAGGACAACATTGAGATTGTGCACTAATCTAATATGTCAGCAAAGAGGTTTCATTCTAGATAAGTAGCAATGGAGAGTTGTATAGAACCATGAGCTACTTACCCATCACATGCATATTAGTAGTATATTGTCGTTAATGCAAACATTCTATCATGCATAATACATCAAATGAATATAAAAAAATGCATAACAAAAACAATATCATGAAATTACAATTGAATACTTATCTTTATTTGTTTTGTGAGTAGACTCATTCTTGATCCTTCCGCTTCATCATCTTCTTCATTCATGACTTCATCATTTCTTATCCAAACTCTCAAGATGGATAAGAGGTTCTTCAAGAATCAAGTCCTTCATATTCGTCATCGCTTGGGGGATCTTATTTCGATGGTGAGAACTTGTTCTTCAATTACTCCCATCTTCTCTTCTCTTCTTATAAGTCGAGCTTCATCTTCTTCCCAGAGTCTGTTGAAAGTAATCACTTCCTTCTAGCACACATTCCTCAAATGAATGAATTCCATGATCCTGGGAGGCCATTCAAGGTGGACATCACCACTACTACATTCTTCACTTCTTCTTTTACTGCTACAAGTTGTTCTTTGATTTGAGAGACCCTTGTAAATTACTACTGCATGGTCTCTGCATTCTGGATCTTCACATTCTTCAACTTGTTTCTTAAGGTCATATTCTGATTTTTGTTCTTCCCTTCAAATAGCTTGCTCAAGGAATCAAACATATTCGATGTCTTTAAGGAAGACACTTGTAGTACAAGTTGATTCATGATTGAATTAGCAATGATCTTCTTAGCCTTGACCAAGTTCTTCTTGTGTAAGGCTTCTAGCCTCATCTCCCTCTGGAATTGGAACCTCTATGCTTATGTAGGTGTTCAATCCATTTTCTTTCGAGAGATCATATACTTCTAGGATTGGAATTTGTCAACTTCCCCAAGCTTATAATCAAGCTAATGTGATACATCACTTTGAAATGAGAACCTCAAATGAAAATAGAGAAAGATCAGATCTTACTGTTTTGAGGTGTCCGTCCTGGTTCCGGAGCTAGCTGATCTAGGGTTTGTCACAGAAACCCTAATTTTAAAAACTTGGAATATTTAAGATATTATTGGATAGAAATATAGATCTCTTCAAATGTATCTTTACAATGTACTCCTTTTCTAAAAACAGTGGAGGGAAGCTCCCGGAACAGGAATCCCTAGTTTTCCACTTTCTTCTGCAGAAATGCATGTTACTGTTTCTGCACTATCTCTGGAATTACTACTCCTATATGTCTGAAATTTTGTACTGAGGTATCCTCACATGTACCTATTCCATAACCATAGTTTTAATCAGAATTGGTTTCACCAATTGGGACTTATGGTTCTTTTCCCAATGTGACATGTTATAGGAATGTTTAGAACATCGAAGTTGTATGGACTTCCACATGTCACTGGTTCATCTTCTAAGTCTGAATCTTATACCACAAAAATTATTCCATTCCATTTTTGGAACATCTTCATAAATCTCATTTTGACCTCTGTAGCCAAAGATATAGCAATTCTCCCCAGGTGTCCTGTTTAGGGATGAATTCTGGAAGAGGTTGGAACCCTAACTTGGAGGGATCATATCTCCCAAAATACAGTAAATCAGAGGATGAATTTTGGACATGGTGTAAATAAGGATTTTATATTCGTCATATATAATTTTCAACTCCTAAACCTTTTCCAATCTAGGGATATAGCGAATGTACCAAAACTTAGATGTTTTTGGTATTTAGGGTTTTTCTAGCTCGGGGTCAATCTAGGGTTTGACTTTCTCGGATTTTCACCCAACCAAAAAACTTGATACAGGTCTCTAAACTTCGGTTTTGATGAGGATATCAATCCTATGTTGGGCTCACTCAAAAATTCCTCTTCTGTAGAAAGCCCTAATTTCCGGACCAAAAACTGAAAAAATGCTCGGAATCGAATTCTGCTTTGACAAAAAGATGCACCCTTCAATGGAGAGTCAGCCTAGCATACTTTTGCTGATGGATTGTGGATGGAGACCCAAAAAGTAACAAGCCCTAGCTTCTATAGATGCATAATGTCTTCTTCTCAGGTTAGCTCTAATACCATGTTACATTTTTATCATTCAAGCTACCATTATGATCTTAGGATCTTTAACTGAGAGAATAACATGCACATCAATAAAACACAAGCACAACACAAGAGACGAGAGACATAAAGAATTTTTCTCAGGGAAACCATAAAGGATAAAACCCCACAACTTCCTCAGAGATATAATTTGCACCAAAGGTAAAACCAGAAAACAGTAAGATGATCTCCTGACAACAACAATCTCTCTCTCTCACACTGAGAGAGCTTCTCCTCTCTCACTCATGCGCCCCAATGAGTGAGTGTGTGTGTTGTAAATAGAGAGACTCACTCTATATTTATATTCTTCCATTCACTTGGAACCCACTCCAACATGTCGGCCTCACTTAACAATTACTTACTAGAGCCGACATCTCTAACAGTGTCTAATAACCCTAGTGCCCCACAACTTGTGGGGACTTTGTCTCCTCTGACCAACAAGGAGGTTTATCCTTACTACAATGGTGGGTACTATTTCCCTGACTTACAATGACTCACTTAGGGTTGAATTCACTATGATATTCTAATAAACCTAGGGCCCGACAATTGTGGGGACTTTAACCCTTGACCAATAGGAGGGTTACCTACAATGACTTGACATGATTTTCTCATTATAGAAACTTCCCGGAATAAACATCGGGGTATGACATGACTCAAGTACATTACAATACATCCCAGAATGAACATCGGGTTACAATATATAAGCAATACAAGTGAATACGTTCCGAAGTTACAATTACATCAACATGGGCCACCTCTAAAGGAAAATTTGCCAATTTCACTTGCTAAGGGAAAGCATTAATATTTTTGGCAATATTTGGCCAACAATATTTTGCACAAATTATTTTATTAATGCTAGTCTAAAAATGAAAAATAATAATTATTTGTGAGTGATTGGGTCAAATATGGTGCCTAAGAAGTTGGTTAGAAGAAATAAGGCATTTATGCATAAGTTGGAAAGAATTAATGGAAGCGATAGAGGAAAAAATAGGATTTTGGACCAACTCCATAAATAAATGTAAATTGGTTAGAGTTGGTCAAGGAACTTAGAGGATGCCTTATGAATTTCAAAGTGGTTAGAGGTTGTATTTATGAAGGTCAAAGTGGTTAGAGGGCACACTAGTGAAGGTAGTCGAGAAAGTCGATTGTGAAAGCGACAAAAAATGAGTCTGTATCAAGTATGTATGGAATCTCTATCAAGTATGTAATAGGGATATAAAAGAAGGAACCCAAGCTATATGCATGTTATAAATTCTCCCTATGGTCAGTATTTACAGTTAGCTTTGAATTGTTAGACTCTCGTTGGATGAAAAGAATGAGCTCGTGGTTAGTGGCTCTCTATTGTTGAGTGCATCAAAGTAAAGGATTTGCAAGTGACTGCGCAAAAGAGTAGGAAAGGTCAAGTTGATCCAGGTTGTGTGTGGATCATTAGTAGAGTAAAGTAGGAAGATAACATAGAGAATATCAAAGAGAATTAGAGGGAGGAAGATTCTGTGAAGGTAGAGAATAATGTTTTAAGCAGAGTCTACAACTTAGTGCACAGACGAAAGGTGCATCTATTTTATCATGGAGGATAAAGAGCACCTTGAGGTTTTTTTTTGGATGGGTTTCCACATTATATTCTATGTATATGTATGAATGTTGAATGTGTCTAAGATATATGTGTAAATGTTGTATCAAATGAATGACTATAGGTTTGCTTAGAAATGAATAAATGTATGATGGTCACATTGTATTAATTGAATATGATTATGCTGCATTTTTGGTGTTTATTTAATGAGTTGCATAAGAGAATATGGGACACAAACTAGTTGTTGAAGCATAGTGAACACAAATAATCCACCCTCGAGCTTCGTTGAGAGCCTTGGAGTAGATCTAAGGTGCTAGATATCCTTCCACCTAACTACAGAAACGTGGTTATGATAATTACCCATCCTAGAGAGATATATTGAGTGAAAGGGTATCTTCATCGTAGGTGCTATCAACTGAGCTTTGCTCTAATGGGCCGATATCTTGGGCTTTGTTGTGCTAAGAAGAAGGGACTAAACCTTGGTCAGGATCTGTAGAGAAGGGACAAAAATCTAACTGCTATCCATTAGAGGAAATTTGAGGTCTAAAATGGGCCTCCTAAGGAAAATGATAAAATAATAGTTAAAATAATAAAGTAATGGTTAAAATAATAAAATAATAGTTATTAATTTTGGGGGAAGAATGAAATAAACTACTTTTTTTGTTCGTATTTTTGACATATCCCCTTGTGTTTTTACTCAAATTCCGAGAGGGAGAGCTCATTGGATGAGGAATTTAATTCCACATCCAATGAGTATCCACACTACATAGTTTTTATGGATCTCTCTACCCCAAAAATAAGAAATACCTGAAAAAATGTGATGACAATATCCTCATCACGTCTTTTCAGGTATTTCTTATTTTTGGGGTAGCGGGGTCCATCAAAAGTATGCAATGTGGGTACTCATTGGATGTGAAATGAAATTTTTCATCCAATGAGCTCTCCTGCCTGAAATTTTTGTAAAAACATAGGGAGATATGTTGAAAATACGAACAAAAAAAGTAGTTTTCTTTTATGACAAATATGTCAATTCAACCATTATGGTTGAGTCATTTTATTGAAATTCTATTGGTTCTTGAATTCCAACTCACAAAATTTATTGTTGGCGTGTTTTCTTATAAGGCCCATTTTAGACCCCAAATTTCCTCTAATGATTGATTCCACTTGTAGCGAAAACACTAGAAACCCTAGGCTAGTTTCTTGTGGTGGTTTAAAAAGGTTAAATGGGGTTCCACCCATTTTTGGTGCAAAAAGGTCTTACCAAAAAGAGATGCATGTGAGGATGCTTCTGGTGCTGTTTTTTTGGGTGACCCTCTTACCAAACTCTCTGCCCCCATCTTCTCATGAAACAGATAGACCCAAGTTGGCAATGCTTTCGGGAGTCGAGACCGAGCTTTCTTCATAGGGAAAAAGATTCTGGCAATGATAGTGCTGGGAAAAACTGAAATTTTTTATGTTCCTCATGTGGATCCTCCAAATAGTACACCTCATCTACCATATGGTTTTCCATGTGTTCATCTCGGTGCCAAATGTCATCCTCCACATATTCCCCTTGTCACTTTCAAAGCTCCATGAAATCATTAGTGAAATTGTTGTCTCTCCAGCACCTTAGGACTGCATAACCCTAGCAAATCGCTTGCTAAATCTCATCACCTCCCTCCAAATCCTATTTTAATATTTTTTTATATGAAAAATCTATTTAATATTTTTACTATAAAACTCAAAGAAATATTAATTTAAAAAAAATGATCATTTTAATCTTAAAAAGAGTGGATCACAAGATCTTATTTGATATGATTATCTTTGATTAGTAATGGTGTATGAGAAACATTAAGTATAAGTGATGGTTGTTAATTTTTGCAAAGGTCTTGCTACCATATTCTAATTACTAATAATGCAATTTCCACATTGGATGGTTGAAAAATAATCTATTAACTTTTTTTAATTCAAAGACTAAGTGAGTTTATGTCAATAACTATGTTTTTTTATAGCTTCCTTTTCCAAAAGTCTTTTACAAATACTACAATTTTGTTTCTTTTTATTCAAAAACTAAGTCAATCTTTTTCTTTTTATTAAAAAAATAAGCCAACCCATGTTAGTAACTCTCCTTTTGTTTTAACTTCCTTTTCCAAAAGTATTTGACAAATCCTACATTGTTCAAATTGGGAGGGTCATCCAAAAGGTCTTAAAAGACACATAGCCTATATTTTTTCATAGATTCCTCAAAATAAAAAATCCAATTTAATTTTGAGAGAGATGATGGATGCAAATTAAGTCATTATTGGAAAGAGATAATTTACCATTTTGGGTGTTCTTAACATCACTACTACCTTTCAATTTGGTGTATGAGATCTCTTTATTTGTAAACAAAAGACAAGCCTATCTACAACTTATCACTTCTTTAGTTTAATTTAGTTTAATGTATTTTATTTATTTTTAAATACTCTTCTATTATTTAATTAATATCACCATATTTTATAAATATATTTTTTTAAAAAGGTGACCATATTAAATACAAATAAATTCATATAATAACATATCTAAAAAAATATTATTTTTTTATAATAAAGTAAACTCAACTTAATAAATATATTTAAAAAAATATATTTATTAACCCCATCAAAATATTCAGGATGAACAAAGGCAGTGAATATGTTTCGAATGAATTTCTAAATTTTTGCAAACCCCATGGCATACAGAAGAAATTCACTGTGTGGTATACACCTCAGGAGAATGGTGTAACAAAAAGAAAGAACATAACCATTATGGAGATGGCGCACAACGTGATGGTAGCCAAGCATTTGCCAAATGAATATTGGGATGAAGTAGTCGCAAATGCTGTATATATTATGAATCTGTGTTCAACAAGGAGCGTAAATAACAAGGTTCCTAAAGAATCATGGACATGTATGAATCATAGTGTTTCTCATTTAAAATTTTTTGGTTGTGTCGCATATGCTCATGTGCGGTATGAGCTGAGAAAGAAATTAGACAAGAAGGGACATAAATGTATTTTTGTTGGCTACTCTAAAGACACCACGATTGCATACAAGTTGTATGACCCTGTAGCAAGAAAAGTAGTTATCATTCGTGGCATTCAATCAGTTGAGAAAGAAACATGGGATGGAACCGTCGAGAATAATGTCAAGATTGTGTCGAATGTCGAGAATGATGAAATGATGGAGGAAGTGGTTCAAATACCACAGGTAAGTCAACCAGTCAGAAAACCATCGACTCCCATGACACTGGGATATATATCAGCACAAGGAACATTGGCACAAATCACATCTCAAGCTATGCTGACAAGCAAAGAAAGAGGACAACAGACTCCATCAAGTAGTTCATCGAGGTTGACATCAACAGATCCAGTGAAGACAAGAATTATGTGTGAAATATATGAAGCTGGTACACCAAATTCATTCTCTCTCTTTGCATTACTTTCTCAAATAGATGATCCACTAACATTTGAGGAAGCTGTCGAAGGTGAAGTATGGGCACAAGCCATAAATGAAGAAATAGAATGCATTGAGAAAAGGCAGACATGGGAGTTGGTAGATGTACTAGAAGATAAAGATGTAATAAATGTGAAATGGATTTACAAAACCAAGCAAGATGTTGACATGAATGTGCAGAAGCACAAGGAAAGAATGTTCACTAGAGGGTTCACACAACAACCTGGCATAGAATTTAATGAAACTTTTGCACTAGTCACATGCACGGATATAGTCATAACTGTTTTGGCCACCGCTGCACAAAACAAATGGATTGTTTATGAAATGGATGTTAAATCAACATTTTTGAATGGCTATCTCGATGAAGAAGTATATGTGGAACAAAAACAAGGCTATGAAGTTCTAGGACAAGAGCACAAAGTGTACAGGCTAGAAAAAGGCACTCTATGGTTTGAAGCAAGCTCCAAGAGCTTGGTAGAGTCGCAATGATTCCTATCTCACTGAAAATGGATTTCACAGAAGTGAAAGTGAACTGATGTTGTACACCAAAGTGAACGAGAAAGGTAACATGTTAATTGTCTCTGTGTATGTAGATGATTCAATATTTACTGGTGATTTTGGCATAAAACAATTTAGAACAGACATGGAAAGTGAATTTGAAATGACTGATTTGGGGCTCATGAAGTTTTTTCTGGGCATTGAAGTCCAATAGTCTGAAAGTGTTATTTTTATATCATAGTCAAATTATGGAACTAAAATTTTAAAAAGATTCAATATGTCTAATTGCAAGTAAGCTCCAACACTAGTAATAACAGGTTTAAAATTGAGCAAAGATGATGATGGATCAACAATAGATCCTACACTATTTAAAAGGTTTCTTGGAATCCTTATGTAGTTAATAGCAATGAGACCATACATTATGTATGGAGTAAGTTTGATCTCAAGATTCATGGAGTCACCAAAACACTCTCATTGGAAAGAAGGTAAAATAATTATGAGGTATGTAAGTGGCACAAAAGACCTTGGCATGATGTATTCAACTTCAGAAAATTTTAAATTCATTGGATACACTGACAATGAAAATGAAGGAAACACATATGACACGAAGAGCACATATGGGTACACATTTCATTTTGGAATAGGTGTTGTGTCATGGTATTCGAAGAAATAATCTGTAGTAAATATTTCTTTAGATGAATCAGAGTATGTCGTGGCTAAAGGTGTTGCATGTCAAGTTGTTTGGATGTGGAGAATGTTAAAATATCTATCACAAAAGAAACAAGAACCAACCACCATTTTCTGTGACAACAATTTAGCCATTTCATTATCAAAGAACCATGTGTTTTAGAAAAAAAACAAACACATAGAGACAAGATATGATTTAATAAAAGAGTTGGTGAACAACAAAGAAATTTATTTAGAATTTTGCAAGTCCGAAGATAATTTTGCATAGATCTTTACAATACCTTTGGCAAGGGACACATTCCAGTATCACCCAATTTATTTAGGAATGACAAGTTATGCTTAATGAACTATGTCATGAAGAGAGCAAGTTTTAGCTTTGAAACATTTTGTAATATTTTGTTTTAAAATTCTCATATGCTAATAATTAAGGGGGGTTGCTGGAAATATTAATTACTCTTTGATTTGAATAGCACATCAGCTATGTCTAGGTCATGGTTCTGTAGTCTATGGTCTATGGAGGAATTCTAGGTAGGAGCCCGCTGGGGCACCATTGAGGATGGGGAGGTCAAAACAGAGGGTAACATCGAAGAGCGAAGGAAGTCAAAATAGAGAGCAGCAACGGAAGAGAAAATGATGGTTTTCTATTTTTACCTGGTAGTAAAATTGTCTTGGTTAGCATGGATTTCAGTAAGGGTTTACCCATAGAAGATGAGATGGTGGAATACATTAAGGATTCGTGGAAAGGGATAAAAGTCTTCTCGACCCCATAAATCACTGAAATTCCTTCTTCGGCATCAGTTCAGGATAGGCTGGAGAGACTGGGAGCTAGGAGCAAAATTAGGGTTTTGGTTACATCGTTGTTTGCTAAGGAGGGGGAGCTTGGGAACTTTGCAGCACAAACCCTTCAATAGGATGGGCACCGTATACTCTGTTTCCCCTTGGCATAGCTCCGCATTCCTCTGATGTTGTAATCACCCACAACGAAATATTTCAACTGACTCAACAACTCCTACCAACATAGCAGGATAATGATTTTCATAGGGAGTTGGATTCTTTTTTTGCAGAACAACACACCCCCGCAATATAAACTGGAGCACAGAACCTAGGGGCGGACATTCTTAGTCTAGAAGACATTTCAACATCATGACCGTAGCAAGGGTTTCTAAACATGCCATCACTAGACCCTAGAAAGCAAGAGGAAGGTACAAAATTAGTTTCGTCAGAGAGAAGTTCGGAAGGCACAATACCAGGCACCAAAAAATAGAAAAATCATTTCCTAAATCCTTCTAGTGAAACCGTGAACCTGGTCTGTGGAGTCAATTTATCCATGGCAGAAGCCCAAGAAATGGAAGGGGTGGCCCTAGTTAGGAAAATAAGAGGTCAAAACCCCTCTTAGGGGAAAATGGAAGAATGGGTTCAGAATAATTGGATGAGATTCCAAGGTAAGGACCCTGAAATCACTCCACTAGCAAAGGGATGGTTCAAATTTCGCTTCGACCACAAAGAGGACGTAGATTTTGTCCTTGAGAAAATATGGAATTATGGAACAACCCCCTTCAAGATGAACATATGGACTCTACTATTTGACGTAGACATAGAAAGGATTGATACAATTCTAGTCTAGGTACGACTATCATAATTACCTTGGGATTTCTTGAGCCCATCCTTGCTCGGCGATATCGGATGAGAACTAGGAACGTTCATTGAAGTGGACCTCTCCTACCAGTAAACAAGAATAAGGAAGGTAGCAAGAATCCTAGTCTCCCTGAACATTAGGACCAATCTCTGGGATCACATAAATCTATTCTAGGAAACCAAGACAAGGAAGCAGCTATTAGACTACAAAGGGATCCCTTTCAATGTCACAAATGTCATGAAACGTGACATCTGGCAAAAAAAAGCCCTAACTACATGCCCTTGACAACGAGTAAGAAGAAGTGGTCCATACGGGGAGTAGAGGATCCAAGACCAAAAGACACTGCAATGGATCAAGGGTCTGAGGAGGAACAACATGTTTCATAAGTACTAGGACAACCGCTAGAATAGGATGAGGGTTGGCTGCTGAAGACACCGCGAGACACCAACCAACACACCAGTTGGAGCAACACAATGATCCACCGACCTCAATGGGTATGAATCCTTATTCATTAAGAAAACATTTACATGTTCTATCTTTAAATGAAGACACAAAATTGGTCTCTCCCCTATCAAGCAGAACTTCCCTTACCCCTACCTGATCCCCTTCTTCTCCCCGATCAACAACGATGGCCTCCACCTCGACAGCCCCTCAACTATTCACAAAACTTGACCTTTCTAACTCCTCCCCCTCCATTTGTTTCCACCTCAGGTCAAGGGATGTTCTAGTTTCGACGAAACAAAAAATCCCTCCCAAAGGTCTTGGAGTAAATCCTGCCATCCCCTTTAAAGAAAGAGGAGGAGGAACACCATCCCATCTCTCTACGACATAGAACAAGGCCCTCAACGATTGAGAAAATGGAAGACAACAAAATCTCTTTGGGGCACTTAGGGCACTGCACGCCCAACATGGGGTCCCAAAATGAAACTACTCTCTCTCAACTATAGGGGTCTAGTAAGTACCCAGAAAAAACTTGTCGTCAAGAGGATGCTCTCGGTCCAAACACTAGAATTCATCCTTCTACAAGAAACTATGGGTTCAGAGCTAGAATTGGAAAATATGTTATCATCAATCTCACCTCTTTACTCCTTGACAGCACAGAGTGCAAGAGGACACTTAGGAGGACTGTCAATAGGCTGGAAGAAATCCTGTATATGATGTGCAAATACCTAGGGATCCATTCTAGGGTTTGGTGCACAACTTTGCTGGGTGGAGACAAACCTAACCCTAATAGTCTAAACATCTATGGGACTTAAATCAATAGAACATAATTCTGGGACTCCTTCAAAAACTCCGAGATATCAAAAGAAAGGAACCTGATCATTCAGGGGGATTTAAATTTCACCATGGGGATTCATGAAATATGTGGGCCAAAGGCGATATTAGACACCTTAGCTTCCTACTTCAGAAACCTCTTGCTGGATCTCAAATTGATAGACCTAGATCCTCAAAATTTAAAGCCAACCTCGATAAATAGACGGGTGGGAGAAGAAAGATTTGCAAAGCGGTTGGAAATATTTATGATAACAGAGGATCTTTTGGAGGAGTAATTTATGTTTAAATTGTTGGTGAATTCTGGAGCAGACTCTGATCACTTACCTATTTTCTTGGAAATCCAGAAGTAGCCAAATAAGTCAACTAGTCCCTTCCAGCTCTACTCCTCCTCACTTAAAAATGAAGAGGTAACTCAAATCATTCAATCAAATTGGTTTCCTTACCAAGCAGAGAATGGAGCAAGAGTTGCTGTCCATTTTACTCAAAACCTACTCATAATTAAAAAACTCATAAAGGATTGGGCCACAAAAAAGAAAGCTCATGATGAATAGGAAATCAACCAAATTGAGGCAGATCTAAAAGAGCTCCAAAATAAAGATGGAGGAAGTTTTCTCACGTAGGAAGACAGGGAGAAAATCTACTCACTAGAGGCCTATAGAAACAAAATCCTAAAGGAAAGACATGAGTTTTTGAGGCTAAAAAGAAGAGACATATGGATGGAATGTGGTGACGATAATGCAAAATTCTTCCAGGCTTTTGCAAAAGGAAAGAGACAACAAAACACCATCTGGGAGCTAAAGAAAGAGAACAATGAGACAACAACAACCTTTGAGGATATAGCAGAGAAAGGGAAGGCTTATTTTGAAAACGTCTTCAAAGAAAATCAAGAAGTAACTATAGCTGAAGTAATTTGAATATCACAATTTTTCCAGAAAGCATCAGTGAGGAAGATAATTTGGAGTTAATTGAAGAGGTTTCAGAGGAGGAGCTAAAAGAAACCCTAAGCATATTTCAAAAGGACACAAGTCGAGGTCCTGATGGGTGGACAGTGGAATTCTTCTTGGCTGGGTATGATACTATTGGTCCAGAGCTTTTGAAGTTAGTAGAGGAAACAAGGGTAAATGGTATCCTCCATCTCCCCCTAAACTCAACCTTCCTAGCTCTATATCCAGAAAGGATAACCCAGAAAGCTTGGAGGACTACAGGCCTATCTCCCTATGCAACATCACTAGTATAAGGTGGTCACCAAGATAATTGCACAAATATTCAGGAAGGTACTCTCAAAACTCATCTCAAAGGAACAGTTTGGCTTTCTGGAAGATAGACAAATTCATGAAGCTATTGGGGTTGCTCAGGAGAGCCTTCATAGTGCAAATATAAAAAAAGCAAATGGGGCTATTCTTAAAATTGATCTCTCCAAGGCCTTCGACAGAGTAAGTTGAATCTACCTAAGACTGCTCCTTACACATTTGGGCTTCAATTAATCTTTTATAAAATGGATATTTGCATGCATCTCAACTGCCTCCTTTCCAGTCCTCATCAATGGAGCAGCATCTCACTTCTTCCACTCTAAAAGAGGCTTAAGACATGGATTCCCTCTTTCCCCTCTTATTTTATTACTAGTTGTGGAAGGTCCAAGAAGAGCCCTTATAGATGCAAAAAGGAGAGGCCTTTTTGAAGGAATCAAGATTGCCACAAAGTTGAACATTACACACCTTTTGTTCGTAGATGACATTCTCATCTTCTGCAAAGGATCAATTAGGGAAGTAGAGAGACTCTCAAAAATTTTAATCTTGTTTTGTAAAGCTACATGTATGCAAATAAATCTTCAGAATTCCACAATCACAACACTCAATCTGGAAGAGGAAGTCTTGAGGAATTTTCACGAGCTATTCCCCTTCCAGCAGTTCTATCTAGATGATGGAATGAAATACCTAGGCTTTAGACTCAAACCAAACTGTTACAAGAAAGAAGATTGGAAATCACTACTAGCCAAACTGGAATACAGAGTGAATAATTGGTGTAACGGATGGCTATCAAAAGCTAGGAGGATAGTGTTGATTAAATCAGTCCTTGAAGCAATTCCATTTGATTCGATGGCACTGGCAGGGATCCCCAAGTCAATCTTGAATAAAACAAAGAGAATTTGCACAAATTTTCTATGGACATGAAAGAAAGAGAAAAAAGTACTCCCTTGGGTAAAATGGGATCAAATAACCAAACCAAAATCGTTGGGACGATGGGGATTAAAAAATATTTTCTTCTTTTCAAACGATTTGGCTACAAAAGTAGGGTGGAAAATCATTTTAATTCAGATCCTATGAACAGAAGTCATCATCTAGAAATACATAACACCAAATCCTCTTCTGGATTAGATCAGAGACATGGGAAACACAAGTCTACCAAATGGCTCAATCATTTGGAAAGCTCTATTTAAAGCCCTTCCACTCATCTTAGAAGGGCTTGTTTGGAAAATAGGGGATGGTACAAAAGTAAGAGTTGGAGCGGATCCATGGCCCGGATGCTCACAAAATCACTTACTCCCATTTCAATTACTACAATTGATTCATTAGAAAGGGTTTTTGCACCTGAATCAAATAGCTGATCCTAATTCAACAAACCTCGAGCATCAAGAAAGGAAAAGAAGCCAGGATCTTGAAATTCCAGAACAATGGACATGGTTGTGGGACCAATACATTTTTTCTCTACAATATTCACACATTTGGATAACGAACAACACATAAGAGATGATTTGGGAGCATGCCCAACATGGGCATTACACACCTAAAATTGGTTATCAACAACTTTTTTCCATCACTTTCAGGAAGATCAGAAATGGTGGCAAGCAGGTATCTGGAAGATCAAGTGTCCATTGAAAGCAAAAATATTCATGTGGTGCACTCTTGCAAATAAAATCCCTACTTGGGACCATCTCTAGAAAAGACAATTTGCAGGACCAGGCTGGTGCAGTCTTTGGAAAGACAATGAGGAAAATACAAACCACCTTTTCCTAAGCTGTAATTTTTCCAAGCAAGTATGGGAGCATTCACAATCTCTCATCTCTTCTATATTTAACTAGGAAGGCCCCACACTGGAAGATGGTTGGAAAAACTGGTCATCTTCTCCCCTGACCACTCAGATAAGAGCCCTCCCACTCCTCCACATATGGGGAATATGGATAGCCAGAAACAAATCCATCTTCCTTGAAAAATCCATCTCCCCAAAAGAAGTAGCAAAGAAAGGACTAGATATTCTTTCTTACTTCCCCCAAACAAAAAACAACCCCAACCGGAGAGTAATCATTCCTGAACTGCTGGACAAAAACACCCCTTGCAATTTTTTTGATGGTGCTTCTCAAGACTTGAAATGTGGGGGAGGAGCCACCCTCTTCGTAAACCCAATCCATCATTTTCAAATCTCAATGGGGCTAGGTTCTAGAACAAACAATTATGCTGAACTCATGGCCTTGACTCCTATGTTTTGCAATTGAAAGAAATTGTAAAGAACTACAAGTATTTGGTGACTATTTGGTTGTAATAAATTGGATTAATAAAATTCAGAAATGGAGAAACACCTCACTGGCTACACTGTTTGAAGAAGTTAGTATACTTCTTGCAAATTTTGAATCACTTTTGGTCAAACATGTCTACAGGGAGTGGAACATGGAAGCAAACATACTTTCAAAGGCAAGAATAAACCTAGAATGGGGAATATGGAAAATCACAGAGAAAAAGGAGACAGAGGCCAATGAGTTCTATCACAGGCCATTTCTGGATCTGCCACAAGGTTAAAGCAGATAGTAGTTTTTTGCAGAACAAATATAAACTTGGACATTTTTTTGCTCAAAAAGGAGTTTACAAGCACAATAAACAATATATACAGCTTTTTTCGGTAGGAAGATCCCTATGGGATAAATTGTTACAAATAGTTTTTTGACTCAGCATGTTTTCTTTTGTTGATATGCACAAAATAAGTAAATACATCAGAAATGATGTGATCTTACGATGTAACTCTACGAGAAGCAGTAACAATACATACTTTTGTATGTAGTCTCTTTTGAATAATATAATCAGCTTTTTTTCTTTTGGAAAAAAATCACATCAGCTGACTCGATCATAGTTTTTAGGAGGTCATTTTATGTCACACAGTCTTATAGGATGAAGAGTTCATGTCTCTCACATATAATCCAGTTGATTTAAATTGATGAATCCAAGTTTATAGGTATATAGTTATTACTGTATTTAATGTAAGTCGATAGAAGTTTTTGATAAGAAGAAAAATATTTTAAATTTGAGATATAAAGATAGAGCAGATAGACACACAGATAGACAGATACAAAGAGGAGAAGAGAAGTGCGAAGAAGAAAAAAAAACTCTGTGAAGAGTTTGAAGCTCAAGCTTTTGTGTTTTGTGAAAGTGTTGAGAGTCAATGCTGTGTAAAAGGTGAAACATCCTTGTAAATTTCTAAGTTTGTATTTATGACTATAGTTCTTTGTTATGTCATCACAAGATATATGAAGCCATAGTTTATGGTTTAATGCAAGTTTTATTTAACCACACATCTTCTCTAGATTTACTAAAGTGAATTCTGTTTACATTTACTATTTAGTGAAAGACTCAAAGAATCCATAATTATTTCACCACTTAAAATTCTAGTTTTTGTGTGTATAACTATTCGACACAAGTCTTTTTTAATATTTGATTATATGCTATTGTGAGTGAGTTGCACTATAGTTGTGTCGAAGTTACCAGCAGTGAATTTTTTTTGATATCTTAAGCCTTTATACTAAGAAATATCTCTTTTATAAAGTTGGAAAAAATTTGGTCACACAAGAGTTGGTCACAACCTAAATCATGTCGTAGTAAAAGTCGATCGAAGCCAAGTGAGTGTGTCGAGGTAAAAGTGTGTCCGGTGAAATGTTCGTCGCAGTAAATCTGTCGTCGTAAGTATTTTGGTTGCAAGACTTTTCGTTAAGTAAAAAGGGAAATAAAAGTTTAGGATTGCATGGTAACAAAAGTCTACCACTGAAGCAACCATCTTTCCCAAGAAAGATTTGTCGTGTTACCAATTTTTTTTATGGACTTAGTATGGTGATTTTCTTAAGTCACCTAATCAATATTTCATAAGGAATTATCTAGAGGTGCTACGTTTCATAAGTTTCCTAAGTATTAATTTTTGTTTAATGAAATTGACAAAAATTTATAGGAGGAAATAAGAAAACTAAGTAGTCATATTGTCGATAACAAGTAGAGGATGCAATATATTTAGAGCAAAGCTTTGTGGAGGCTTCAATCTTTGTTGATTCCAAGCTAGCATGAAATAATAATTATTTCCTTAATCCACTTACTTAAATTACTAGAGATTTCCATTAAGAGTGGTGTTAACAATACAAATAGAACATGGATATTTGAGTGACACTCCACAACTTGAAAGTTTTATGAGGCTATGGGAGTCCTTTTTATGTAATGGATGAAGGAATACCCTCTCCGCTTTCATTAGCATGTCGTTGAAGTAGTCACATGTGCAGAGAAATACAAGTGGTGTGATAGAAAAATTAATATTTGAAACATGAACTAGGGCCTTTTGTGTTGGCCATATATCATAGGTTATGCTTCTTGTAATAATAGAAGATGAAGAATATTCAGGTGACGCTACACAACTTAAACCTTTTGCGAGGCTATGCAACTCCTTTTTAAATGACCGATGAAGGAAAACTCACTCCAATTTTGGCATTTTCATGGTGTAGTCACACGTATAGCCAAATAGAGATGGTGTGATAGAAACAGAAATAAATGAAACTTGAACTAGGCTTTTCGTTTGGTTGTTTCTCCTTGGTAAAAAACCTATGTGAAAATACATGTAGAAAGTTACAAATGTCAATAGTTTGTCAAGAAATGGGTTTCCCATCAAGGAGGAATTGGAAACAAATGTAATACATAGGATTCTTGTGTGGTTTGGTATTGAGGTGGTTTTGTAAATGATGAATATCGCATATGGGATATTTAACATTTACAAAACGCATACGCGATATATCGCATATGCGATAATTTTTTACAAACCTTAGCCTTGTGTTTGGGCTCGGGTTATTCCAAACGTACCATCAATAATGCATATGCGTTCTTGATTTGCACTTCGGAAGTGCGTTTCTGATTTCTTAAGTGGCACTAAAAAGTGGAACCAACTTCGTGCGAGCGCCCTTAAGTAAGGTTTTTTTTACTTATGGATTTAGGAGTTGTTACATGTGGTATGAGAGTAAGTTTTCAAACACTGGGTTTGTTTGTGTACAAAACTATAATTTTTTATTTTGCAAGAAATGGAAAGAGTAGAGGCATCTCCTTAAGATGGATCACATCATTATGCCTCTAGACACTATACGACCTAGTATGGGGACATTAGAGGAAATTTCAACTCAAAATGGGCCTTTTAACTTTAACTCAAATTCCATGTCATCATGTGTTAGCCAATGAAATTGATTTAAGTTTGAAATACCGCATAGGTCTTAAAACTTTTTTAATATAAATTTGGGGATAGGTATCATAAAAAAAACTACTTTTTGTTTGTATTTTCGACATATCTCCTCGTGTTTTTACTCAAATTTCGATCGGGAGAGCTTGTTGGATGAATAATTTAATTTCACATCCAACGAGTACCCACTCGGCATACTTTTGATGGACCTCGCTACTACAAAAACAAGAAATACCTGAAAAAATGTGATGATGACATCATCATGACATTTTTTCGGGTATTTCTTGTTTTTGGAGTAGCGGGGTCCATCAAAATTATGCCGAGTGGGTACTTGTTGGATGTGAAATTAAATTCCGCATCCAATGAGTTCTCCCGATCGAAATTTGAGTAAAAACACACAAAGATATGTCGAAAATACAAACAAAAAAGTAGTTTTTTTCTTTTCTTCCTCCAAAATTAATAAATATTATATTATTATTTTAACTATTATTTTATTAATTTTTTTTAGGAGGCCCATTTTGAGTTGAAATTTCCTCTAATGGATCTTGTAAGGTTATGTAAAGTTATGTTGGCTATAGATAACTTTACTTTTTACTTACGGATTATAACGTAGATATTGTAATGTTATGTAACATTATGTAACTTTACTTTTTACTTCTAAAAAGTAAAAAGTAAAAAGTAATAAATATAAATTTAGAAAGTAATCGTTTTGTCGACCTTTTTACTTGTAAAAATTAAAAAGTAATAAATATAAATTTAAAAAGTAATCTTTTTGTCGGCCATTAAGTAAAATTTTAATTATCCCCAAAACCAAACCTCCTTCTCCAAATGGGCTCAATCTCGCCAATAATACAACCCTGACTCAACAATTCCAAGCGATGATCCTCTGGAACATCGGGCAGCACAACCACTACAAAGATATGTGCTACTCACCTTTCAGAGACCCTATGCAAGGCCAAAAACACCTTTCACTATTGGACGAGTTTTTCTTTTCCCTTGGAATCTTTGAGAATCTCCAGTGATTTCTAACAGTTAGTCAGAAGCAAAATCAGAGGGATAATCTTTTGACACTTTTGTTGTTTTCCTCATTTCAAAACTAAAATCCCGAGAAACAAATTCTAATCATGGTGCAATTTCTCATACATCATATAAATGGCGAATGCAACACTAAATGTTTCTCTAAGCCGACCCCTGAACATGAAACTCTATCTTTCCACAGCCCTAGACGGTGGAGATGGCAGACTTCTTTGAAGACGTCTACTTTGAAAGCTCAGCGATGGAGGTGGCTGCTTCTAAAGATGAAGAGGATCGAGAGGTCAATATTCAATTTGGTATGAGCTTTCTGTTTCATTCGTTTGAAGTATAATTCTTGCAACGGAGTGTGGTGTATCAGAGGGCTACAAGTAAAGTGTAAACTATGATGGGACATACTAGCAGAACATATATTGTGAATAGATTTTTGGCTAGCTCCTCATTGTTTATCTCACTCTAGAGTTCATCTTTTAATTTATTATTGTCAAAATCCATAGCTAAAGGTGCATATGATCATTAGGCACAACAGAATCAAATCATGTTCTTACAAGCTATTGCAACCGAGAGAGTTTGTAGAAAACATAAACACACGGGTGGAAATTAATTCCACGAGTGTTGCGGCTTACAGAAAATAGTTGTGTCTAAGAGCGTAGTTAAGTCATATCTTGACAAAAAAGTGTAATATTTGGATTTTAATTACTTTTGGATTGCTATTTTTATGAAATTAAAATTATTTTTTTGGATGTGAAGTTATTCAGTTTTATTTTTTTTAATGAGGAATATGTCAACACTTACCATTAATTAATTAAAGAGGTATGCCTAAACATAGTAAAGCTTTTATAATTAATTAATTCATAAACAATATTTATTAAATTCATAAAATTAATATATTATAAAGAGAATACAACTTTGGAAGCCTAATGTCATTTTCGAAGAGGGTTTTGGTAGGAAAAATTTCTCATTTTGAGTTGTTACGGGAAAACATTAATATTTTTGGCAATATTTGGTTGACAATATTTTGCACTGTCTTTTTTATAGCCATGTGTCTTTTCTACAGCAAATAATAATAAGTAAGAAATAAAAAAAAAAAATTATAAATTATTATACTCATATAAATATACAACGATATTAGGGCAATATTCACAATGTCACTAGTAAAATTTAATTCATTCATTTGATTTGACTAGTAAAAAGAAAAATTATAAAACCAAGAACATATAACATTTAATTTAAATTAGCTAAATTTTAAAAGCATTTATGTAATTATATATCAAATTTCAACTTAAAATTTGGTTGCCTTGAAATCTAAGGAAACATAATGTTGGGAATAAAATATGTGATAGAAAACGAATTACAAAATAATAGTGATTACAATAGCAACATTAGATTCACCTTGGAAAACTCGCCGAGGGAAAAACAAACCTTGAATAATAGCTTTATTATAGCAAGAAATCACTCACCACTAAAACTGTGTACCTTAAACCACTTGCATCATTGCTCATTCCCAAGTAAAGGTTAACCCTAACATGTAAATGTTCATTTTTTATTATAGCTAAAAACAAGTCATTTCTCAAAAACGGTCATTTCCCTCCACGTACAAATACCTACTAGACATTTTTTGTAAATTAAAAGCGGTTTGGACCCTCTTTGTGCTTGGTAGAGCCATCCTTAAGATGGATGTGTAACAACTCCAAATCCATAGTGAACAAAAATAATCCACCCCCGAGCTTCATTGAGAGCCTTGGAGAAGATCCAAGGTGCTAGACATCATCCCACCCAATTGGGGAAATGTGGTTATTGCAGTTACCCATCGTAGAGAGATATCTCGAGTGAGAGGGCATCTGCATCATAGGTGATGTCAACTAAGCTCTACTTTGAGGGGTCGATATCTTGGGCTTTGTTACATTGAGCAGAAGGCATTGCTGTTAATTTTTGCAAAGGTCTTGCTACCATATTCTAATTACTAATAACACAATTTCCACATTCGATGGTGTTATTACATTTTATGGGAACAACAATCTTTTTTCTTTTTTAATTCAAAAACTAAGTCACTTCATGTCAATAACTATGTTTTTTTTAACTTCCTTTTCCAAAAGTATTTGACAAATCCTACAATTTTTCTTCCTTTTATTCAAAAACTAAGTCAATCTTTTTCTTTTTATCAAAAAAATAAGTCAACCCATGTTAGTAACTCTCCTTTTTTTTTTAACTTCCTTTTCCAAAAGTCTTTGACAAATCCTACAATGTTCAAATTGGGAGGGTCATCCAAAGAGGTCTTAAAAGACACATAGCCTATATTTTTCCATAGATTCCTCAAAATAAAAATTCCAAGTTAATTTTGAGAGATGATGGATGCAAATTAAGTCATTATTGGAAAGAGATCATTTACCATTTTGGGTGTTCTTAACATCACTACTACCTTTCAATTCGGTGAATGAGATATCTTTATTTGTAAACAAAAGACACGCCTCTCTACAACTTATCTCTTCTTTAGTTTAATTTGGTCTAATATATTTTAAATTTTTTTTAAATACTCTTCTATTATTTAATTAATATCACCATCTTTTATAAATATATTTTTATAAAAATGTGACCATAGTAAATACAAATACATTCATATAATAATACATCTAAAAAATCAAATTTTTATAATAAAATAAACTCAAATTAATAAATATATAAAATCAAGTTACCATTTTATAACAAGGTAAATTCATTATAACATGTTTTTTTAAACAAAGATAACCTAATTAAATACAAATAAATTCCTATAATATGATATAGGAATGTGAGAAAAATTATTCCCACCTCCTAAATGAAAATTCTGATTAAATAACAAATCCAGAGTTCATTGGAGCAGTAACCTCCCTAGTGAACCCCTAATTTTTGAACCCCTTCCTTAAGCATACAAACTCAACCTGTATAAGCCCTTAAGGCCCAAATTAGTGTTTCGAGATGTATAGTAATTTCTGTATTCATTGTGAGACCCGCCTCCAAGATATCGGAGTTCCTGAATCCTGGTCTCGTGTAATCATGCGCCTCCCATGCCTTTAAAGATCTTGCAAAGTTCATTGAGGTGGCATTGTTGTTACTGTGTGCAGGTTGCCGATTATCTTAGTGGTCCTGTCGAATTACGGGCCCTTTTCCATTATGCCTTGAGAGAAGAGTTGTTTAACATATGCCATGTTTGTTCCGATTCCACTACTGTTGTCGTTGGTGTTGATGGTCCTTTCGTATGGGAAATCGTATTGATTCTGTGGATAATGTCTGAGTTATGGGAGTTGAACTGGTGTTATTGGGGTTCCATACTTGTTCAGCATATGACAAATTGTACGCAGGCCCAGCAAGCCTTTCTCCGGCCATAGCTCTACTGCTCCCGGTGTATCCATGCTCCTGGCGATTTAAATATCGATTATTCTGCAAGCTGCCCATTTGTCCCTGCGGTTCAACTATCCTTCCCTCCATAACCAATCCAGCGTTTGTTGCATTAAGCGTCCATGACTGAAACTTAATTGAATCTTGCTGTATAACACTCTGCTGCTGTTGATCATTCCTTTCTTCCATGATACTTCTTGCCTGAGTTATATTTATACGCATGGCTCATTTCAAGGTCCACAATTAGAGTCGGTTACAGCTGGATTTTAATTACTTTTGGATTGCTATTTTTATGAAATTAAAAATATTTTTTGGATGTTAAGTTATTCATTTTTATTTTTTTAATTAGGAATATGTCAACATTTACTGAGTAAACATAGTAAAGCTTTTATAATTAATTAATTTATAAACAATATTTATTAAATTAATAAAATTAATATATTATAAATAGAATAAAACTTTGGAAGCCTAATGTGTTTTGGTAGGAAATTTTTTTCATTTTCCTTTGTTAAGGGAAAACATTAATATTTTTGGCAATATTTGAGCCCTTGTTCACTCTGAAGTATTATATGTAGGCTCAATAAAAATAATAATGATAATAAATAAGAAATAAAAAAGCTCTAAAAAAATTCAAGTTATTCATTTGATTTGACTAGTAAAAAGAAAAATTCATAATGTGAGTAGTACAACTTAACTCATTCATTTGATTTGTCTAGTAAAAAGAAAAATTATAAAACCAATAACATGTAAAATTTAATTTAAATTAGGTAAATTATAAAAAGCATTTATGTAATTATATATTAAATTTCAACATAAAATTTGGTTGGCTTGAAATCTAAGGGTACATCAATATTTATAACGTTCTTTAAATGCAAATACAACTAGTAGCAAGAAATCAACCGCCACTAAAAAACCACTTGCATCCTTGCTCATTTCCAAGTAAAGGTTAACCCTAATGTGTAAATGTTCATTTTTAATTATAAAGAAAAACAAGTCATTTATAAAAAAATTGTCATTTCCCTCTAGGTAGAAATACTTATTAGACATTTTTTGTAAATTAAAAAGGGTTTATGTGTGTGGGGTTGGTAGAGCCATAGTTAAGATGGATGTGTAACAATTTCAAAGTCCATAAGTAAAAAAATAAAAAAAATTGTTACTTAGGGTTTAGATCTCTTACCCATCTAAACCTTAAGTAGCAATTTTTTTAATTTTTTTATGGATTTTGGAGTTGTTACATGTGGTAAGAGAGTTAGTTTTCAAACACCACGCTTGAAGTTGGCTCAACTAGCATACAAAAAGAGGAAAACAAAAATACTCACTATGCTTAAATAATAGGGATAGTAAATATTATGGGAGAGATCTTGTAACGTGATGTAACATTAGTAACGTTTGTAACGTGTCGGCAAAAAATAATAGTGATAATATTATGGAGAGATCTTGTAACATGATGTAATGTTTGTAACATGTCTGCAAAAAATAATAGTGATCTAGTGAATATTATGGGAGAGATTTAGAAACACAAAATAAAAAATAATATCACTTTCCTAAAGTTATTTTTATTAATAAAAAATAAATTTTCTAAGAGGCCAAAATAAATGTTGGTTTAATTATTGTTAAATAAAATATGTGGGTCAAGAAAAAAACACAAAATTGAATTATCCGCAAAAAAATGTTGGCCTTGCACATGGTTTTAAACAACCCATGGTTTTATTGTACATGTGCAAGGCATTCTAAAGAACCCATGGTATTATTGTACATGGTTTATGAGGCTTTGCACATGGTTTTTAAACCATGTGCAAGGCTTCCTAAACAACCCATGGTTTTATTGTACATGGTTTAGGAGGTCCTTGTGTTATAGCTGATTTTACCACACTAGGTGAATCACACTTGTATGGCCTTCTTCTGTCCCTCTACAGACTCCTTAGACCCCTTGGACCATTTTTTGTCCTTTGATGTTTCCTAGACCATCCCTATAAACATGTGAAAATTTATATATGCGACTTTTAAACCCCTTATCGCGTATATACTCCAGTATGACCCCTAAAACCGCGTACATTCAGATGTGTACAAAATCCAAATCCTTTTGGAGTTTTTCTTGACATAGATCTGACTCACTTGTCTCCTGGCCTTCCATATTCCTTGAGATCGCTCGGATTCGACATTTCATTACCCCATTGAAAATCTATATAAGGAACTCTTTGGATACATTGAAGGCATAAGAGAATTGAGAGCAAAGAAACTATAATCCATTGTTGATGAAACTTGTGCTTGAGTCTGCATCCCTTTGTCCCTTGGAGCACTTTGGTGTTCTTCCCAAGCGTGCCTTTTGCTTGTGAGCTTGCTATTGAGAGATGGAGGATTGAGGTGGTGGAGGCCCAAGTGGGGGATTCAGTTTCTCTGATTCGCAGACGTGCCGACAGAGGTTGTATTCATTGTAATCTCTGATTTTATATTAATAAAAATATATTTTCCTGTCCAATAATGTATGTTTGAATGAATATTTTATCCATGGATGATTTCAAATTCTTATACATTGTTGACTATATATGCTAGAGTAGATCTAACACTAATATATAGTATGCTTGTCTTGTTTACTTGTTGTTGAGGAAGTGATTCATCAATTCAAGCTGAAGTTGGAAAACTCAACGGGGATCTACTTCAATCGTCCGAAATAAGGTACGAGGTCTGATCCTTTAGTGTTAGATATTTGATTTCTCTTGCATATTAGAAATGATTGATTTCTGGAGTCAAGCTGTCTATTGTGGTACCCCAAACCATAGGAATTTCTCTTCGTAACAGAATTGGCGACTCCGTTGGGGAGTTCCTAGTAGTTGTCCTTTGGGGGTTTTCTATCGGCATTCAATGACTTTGAATTGCTTTTTTTTCTCTTGTTTCTGTGTCGCGTCTGGGGGCATGTTTTCCTGGTAGTGTCTGATTGGTGTGAATTTTGTCTCAGCTTGTCTGTTTGCCTTTATTTTTATGCACATTTCTTCCTATGCGCGATTTTTTAACTCACAGTCGCATATATATGCGGGTTTCACTGCTATATCTGCGTACACACGTGGGTTTAATGTGAACAGTCACGTATGCTCTTAGTTTTGCCTTCTAGAGGAATATTGATTGTTGCTGGGTGAATTTGGATGATTGCTGTGTTTCCTTTGATACTGCTAGAGTCTATATACACCTCTGTTTCTGACCAGAGACGTTTTTTTTAGGGTAAAATTTCTTTTTTTAAGAATGTTCTTGTCATTGCATTTTCAATTTTTTGTTTTGGGATTAGTGCATTAGATTTTTTTTACCTTAGTTTGCTTGAGTGCTGCTTGAGTGTACTTGCAGAGTTTGAGGGTTATAGAACCATTATTTTGCTTTAGTATCTCATTTTTATTTCAAAAAATCCAAAAATATTTGATTATCATTATGCATTGCATCTTGCATTTTGCATAGCACTTGCACTAGATTTGCTTTGAAGTATTAGTCAAGATTTCATATAGGAAAGCTTGCATTTATCATTCGAAGAAAACTGTGCATTTCACGTAGTAGCATACCTTGTTTTTCATGGACACAATGCATTTGCATTGATTGTTAGGTGTGCATTTTGCTTCATGTTGTGTCATAACGCCATTAGTTGCACGGGCATCTACCTCTTTTTAGTAATAAATCCAATTAAAATCAACGCTTAATTAAAATGAACTACACTATTTTATTTGATAGGGTTCACCAACAAGATTAGGTTTTAGGGTCTTGGAATAGTTCATTGTGAGTAAATTATTCATGACCACTAAACAACAACATGTATGTGTCTGTCTAGGTGAGTGTATGAAATTTCTTAGTATAACCAGTGTTTCTTAGGATCCTCCTCTCAAAAGGGAGTTAATCATGAGGCCGTGTGAGCAGTTATTGATTGGGATGACCCCTAGTCATAATTGAGTAGCAATGAAGATATTTCCAGGATTGTATTCGTATCTGGGGTCTCTTTAGAGAGTTTCTGGCTTTGCTACCCTGCCCATACGGTCAATTCCGCCTGTGACTATCTGCCTGAGCATTGATTATATTGAGGTGACCTAGGTTGCCTTACCTAGGATATCAAGGGGGTATTTTGCAGAGGTTATTCTGTGGGTGTCCCGACTAGGTTGGGGTCGGACAGCATAGTCGCTTTACGCGTTGAAGCTGAGGGCCACAATAATTGGTTACACACCTCCACTTATTGTGTATGGGAGTTTCAAGCCTCTCCTAGGCGAGACATACCTGCTTCATTTGGGAGCTCATCTATCCTAACCTTGATTTCTTATGTTTGGCTTTAGATTTTATTGGTGTATGCTCCATGCACGTTAGCTTTCCTAGGGTTTGCGTAGTTAGAGAGTCTTTTTTACTTTTTTTGGGTCATTGTGGATTCGGGTGTGACTCCTCACCATTCTCGTTGTTTAGCAAGACTTTCACGTTCTACATCTCCTCCTCCTTTGGGAGAGAGAGATAGACAGTTTAGGCAGACTACTTTGCATATTGATTCACACATGATGGGAGACCATGTAGAAGGTATTCCTGAACCACCTTCTCCCATTCAAGTGGAAGATGGGGAGTTTACTCCTACCTATGATCCTTCACTTGATTTGACTGAGTTAGGTCCTTTAATTTCTGAGATAGGTACTTTTCGTGATAGACATACTTACTCTAATGTTGATCCCCCATTGACCTATCGCCGGTATGGAATTCCAGAAGATGAGGAGACTCATTTTGAACCCACAAGCACTAGTTATGGTAGTTATGGTATATCTAATTTTTCCACACATAATTTGGCATTTCATGTCGAGTCTGAGTTTGAGCCTAACACTACGCCTGGGGGCACTCTCATTCCTTACCATGTGGAGAGGTTTGGGAGCACAAGTCACATTGCACCTTCCATCCTGGCGGTGGAAGCTACATTACATATTCTTGCTAGGCCTAGGGTTAGTGATCCTATTAGGATACTAGATCCAAAATGAGTGACTATAGGGAACAAAACGTACATAATTACATAGGTCCCTTCATCCTATGTCCCTAGTTCTTTGAATGTTCATCCTCCACCTCATTCACGTGGTCCATCGGGCTGGAATGTTGCTATGAGTCATGTCCGCACTGCTATTACTCGACCAGTTGTGTATTAGGTTCAAGTACCACCCGTTGTTTCAGGAGGTCGCGTGCATACTTCTAGAGGTCATGTTACTACTTCCATAGCGTATATTCCTACTTTCGGAATGTATATTCCTACTTTCGAAGCGTATATTCCTACTTATGGAGTGTCTCATGCGATGACTTATGGACTTTATTATGGGATGCAGTATGGATAGGGTTCTTCACCTTATGGGTGCGGATATCAACAATCCGTTTACTCTCCAGATTATGGCTTTGTAGCCACGAATAGTCAAGGTACACCACAGTATGGTGCTTCCATGCCACCTTATACGGGTCAAACGGGAGGAGGGAACTATGGTAAAGGCCATGGTGGTTATGGTAATCAGACCTATGTGAATCATTACTATCAGGGAGCGGTCCATCGACCTACTCATCCTAGGCTCCCTTTCCTCGCAACGCTAAATCTTCCTGATTTGTTGAGATTGACGAATGATCCTGTATCTCATGACCCGTCTTGGTTGGCTATCCCTACTAAGCTTCCCTCGGACATACCCAAATTCAAGGGCAAACTAGGAGAGGATCCGAGCAAACATGTTACTACCTTTCACCTATGGTGCTCTTGAAATTCCTTAAACCATGATTCGATCCATTTAAGGCTGTTTCAATGCACCCTTACGGGGCCTGTCGTGAAATGTTATATAGAGTTACCTAGGGGGGCATTTGCTTTGTTCGATGACCTAGCGATGACTTTTCTTAACCACTTCCAACTACCAGTGCGTTACGATGTTTGTATGAAACTCTTGTCGACATTTCGGTAGGATAAAGCCAGACATATGTCGGACCATATCCAAGAGTGGCGTAGATGGAATAGGTTGATTAAAGCCTTTATATCATTGGAATTCCTCCTCGAATGGTTCCTTAAGTCGTTATTGCATTATATAGCGGAGGATGTTTCTACTTCTAAAGTGCAAAATGAGGAACAAGCCATTTTTAGGGTGTAGGAACTGGATTTGATTTATGCTCAATACGGTTTGTTATATGAGATCATTCCCAATGCTCCGCATTCTAGTTTCAACCCCAAAGTTAAACCTGGACCACATGCCGATGGCATTGTTGGTTGTGCGAGTGCTAAACCTGTGGATTTAGTTGTGAAACATGTCAGTCAATTGTCAATCAACCAATCTACTTTGGGACAAGCCACGACTTCATCTCAACCGACCCAAACGACGAATGTGCTTTCGGTGCAATTGTCAGACCAGAAGGGTAACCAGCAACCCGGAAGGAATAAAAAGAAGGGTAAGAACAATTGTAATGGTGGGAATAGGAATGAAAATGCTAATACTAATGACAAGAATGCTCATAATGCTGGGGGGGACAAACAATCTAAACAGAAGGTTAAATTTCCTTGCAAGTTGTGT
The DNA here is from genome assembly GCA_001517045.1 of Pseudotsuga menziesii. Lineage (NCBI taxonomy): Eukaryota > Viridiplantae > Streptophyta > Pinopsida > Pinales > Pinaceae > Pseudotsuga > Pseudotsuga menziesii. Next base: position 254,682 of record LPNX010515928.1, on the reverse strand, counting down.
AAGGACAATCACCTCACTTACTTGTGCCCTCGTATCGATGAAGCCTCGAGATTCTTAGCACAGGACCCAGCTGTGCTGACTAACTCTTTACCTCACAATCAAAACATGAACTTGAGGACCCATGATCAGTCTCGTGGTGATCAAGATCCACTAGAGGGTAGTGGTCATGGTTGCATTAACATGGTGCATGCTACAAAGGTTGTGACCCATGTGAAGGAATATGGTTCATCACAACTCAACCAAGGAAAGGAACCTGGTCCACTAGAAACTCCTTTGCGTATTGAAAAACCTATGGATAAACTTGAAGTTACACCTCACATTCCTAAGGGAGTCCTTAAGCGCTCGGGGCACAATCCTAATGCCTGATTCGCCCAGAACTATTCTGTTGTCGAGGATTTGAGCCACACTCCTTGTGCGATGTCTGCACTAGAAGTACTTTAGAGTTGTCCTTCGCAAAGGAAGGCTTTGCTTTCTTCCCTTGGTGTGAATGATGATAATTCTTCCTCCGTGATTAAATTTGAAACCGTAGGACTTCAGCCTCGCTTTCCTTACTATGTGTCTCTTTTGATTCATGTAGAATGTCTCAATATGACCGTCATTGTGATTGACGAAGGTGGTGCTGCTTCTATGATGTCTTTATCATGTTGGAACGGTTTAGGTTCCTTTGAGTTGTCTAAGTCAGCTACCATGTTAACTGCATTTGATGAGAGATCGTTTAGGCCACACGGGATCCTTCCTTCCCTTAAGGTCCATTTGGGAAAGAAGACCATTGTGATAGAGGTTGAGGTGGTTGATGTTCCCCTTGACTACAATCTCTTTCTAGGTAGGAATTGGATGTACAGTATGTAAGCCATAGCTTCTTCACTATTTCACTTTGTATGCTTTCCATTTAATGGGAATATAGTTACGATTGATCAAACATCATTCAAGAATCCATCAGTTAATACATATTTGGGAGCTTCGATCCTGATTGTAGAGCACTCTCAGTCGGCAACTGGGAGTGTGGGTGTGGGCATGTATCCATCCCTCATGGGATGCTTTAGTTGTCCTGCACCTATCCTTATGATAGGGTCTAGTTCCGGTGAGGCTTTGACATCTATGAGATCGGTGTCTTTTCGCATGAGTCATATGGAAGATCCTTGGATTCTTCCTACACTGAATAATTCGAGCGATCCCATCATGACAGACATGCCATTTCCTGCAACTATGATAGCTTATCAAGCTAATATTGAGTGTGTTGTAGAGCCTAGTCCTTCCTCTTTGCAGATGGAGGAGGAGGACCCATATGTGTCGCCTGCATGGGAAGTCCATTCTTCTCACATGCATGACTGCCTTGATAGTGTTTTTCCTTCAGATGAAGCGATTATTGAGGCCATGTCAAGGGTTGAGCCACCTTGGGAAGAGTTTCATCACATATATTATTTTCTTCCCGAGCTTGACCACTTGGAGCGTGGGGACTTTAGGGAGGTTCTTAGTGAGAGAATTGGTAGTCCCATGGTTCCATTAAGCTCTCCTTATCCGATGGCTAATGGGAACATGGCAAATATATCTCTAGCGATTCGTATCAATGTCTCTCACGATCCTAGCAGGATAGAGAATGTCTATATTGGGGCAGAATGTTCCCATGCTGAGATTCAAGAAAACACCGAGCTATTTAAATAATTTCATGATATTTTTGCTTGGTCTTACGAATGAAATGCTAGGTATCGACCCTCGCATTATTGAACATGAGATTAAGACTTATCCCAATGCTAAGCCTATTCGACAATGCTTGCGTGCAGTGAATCCTAGCAAAAGCACCCACGATTAAGGCAGAGATAGAAAAAATGTTGAAAGCTAGTTTTATCTATCTCATTCCTTTAACGAAGTGGATTTCAAATCCCATTTTGGTTGATAAGAAGCAGGGAGTGATCTGCATATGTACTGATTTCTATGATTTGAATCATGCCTATCTTAAAGACAATTTCCCCACACCATTTATTGGTCATATTTTGGATGAGTGTGCGGGTAGTGAGGTTTTTTCCTTTATGGACGGCTTTTCTGGATACAATTAGATACAAATTAAACCTGAGGACAAACATAAGACTGCAATTATTTGTCCTTGGGGAACCTTTTCATATCAAAAAATGCCTTTTGGCCTTAAGAACGCTGAAGCTACTTTTCAGCGGGCTATGACCTTGATCTTCCATGATCTTAAATCGATTATCGAATTGTTTTTGGATGACCTTGCTGCTCATTCTCGTATGAGAGTGCGTCATTCCTATCATTTGAGATTAGTATTCGAAAGGTGTTGCCATTATTTGGTCAGGTTAAATCCTCACAAGTGCATATTTTATGTGAAGTCTGGTCTCTTATTCAAGGATTCATTGTTTCTAAAGAGGGTATAAGAGTTGACCCTTTGAAGATTGAGGCAATACTTCAGTTGTCTCCCCCAAAAATCATTTGACATCTTCAATGTATGAAAGGAATGGCAAACTTCTTATGGAGATTCGTTGTCAATTTTGCCAATTTGAAAAGAGGCTTTATGCATCTCTTGAAGAAGGACACCACCTTTTGTTGGGACGAGCGAGCCCAGGAGTCCTTTGATGTGCTCAAGTGATCCCTAGCATCCGCCCCGGTGATTAGTCCCCCGGACAATAGCCGTCATTTTCTACTTTATCTGGCCGCGTCCATGGAGACGATTGGTATGGTTTTGGTTCAAGAGGATGAGGAGCTCCAAGAGCATGTCATATACTATCTGAACCAAAATCTTATTGACATGGAGATTCGTTATTCCCATGTTGAGAAGCTTTCCTTAGCTACCGTACATGCAGTTCAACGGTTGAGACATTATATTATCCTTCGCCAGACCTTGGTTGTAGCCCATGTCAATCCATTTCAATTCGACCTCACTCGAAGGCATTAGAAGAAATTTCAACTCAAAATGGGCCTCCTAAAATGAACTAATAAAATAATAGTTAAAATAATAAAATAATATTTATTAATTTTGGAGGAAGAAAAGAAAAAAACTACTTTTTTGTTTGTATTTTTGACATATCTCCCCATGTTTTTACTCAAATTTCGATTGGGAGAGCTCGTTGGATGCAGAATTAAATTCCACATCCAACGAGTACCCACTCAGCATACTTTTAACAGACCCCGCTACCCCAAAAACAAGGAATACCTGAAAAAATGGAATGATGATGTCATCATTTCATTTTTTCAAGTATTCCTTGTTTTTGGGGTAGCGGGGTCCATAAAATGTATGCCGAGTGGGTACTCATTGGATGTAGAATTTAATTCCACATCCAACGAGCTCTCCCGATCAAAATTTGAGTAAAAACACGGGGAGATATGTCAAAAATACAAACAAAAAAAGTAGTTTTTTTTATGATACCTATCCCCAAATTTATATTAAAAAAGTGTTTAAGACCTATACGGTATTTCAAATTTAAAGCAATTTCATTGGCTAACACATGATGACATGGAATTTGAATAAAAGTTAAAAGGCCCATTTTGAGTTGAAATTTCCCCTAATATGATTGGGGGGAAATATAATAAATGTATTGCCATCTTGTAAGAATTCGATCTCGAGTTTGTTTCGACAAAATCGAAGAAATCGTTAATTTTTGCGGAGCTTATATTGGATTTCCTAAGTGAAGCCTAGGAGTTGGTTTGTGAAGATACGTTTATCGATGAGAACATCTTCTTAATCTCAACTTTAGACCCATGGTATGGGGATATTATTATATATTTACAAACATTGAAGGTCCCTACTCACCTCTCATAGGATGAACGATGAAAATTATGTCACATATCCAATAATTACCTCATAGTGGATAAGATTTTGTACCGCCGTGGGGCAGAGTACATTTTACATCATTGTTTAACTCACAAGGAGGCTGAGCTTGTGCTGAAAGATTGCCATGGAGGGGCATGTGGTGGCCATTTATCTGGGATTTCTACAACCCAAAAAATCTTAAGAGCAAGTTATTTTTGGTCGTCAATCTTTAAGGATTGTGTAGATGCAGTCAAAAGGTGCCATCCTTGATAAGTGTTTTCACGTAATATGCGCTTGAAACTTGCCTTGTTACATCCCATCATCACCGCCGGTCCCTTCACTAAGTGGGAGCTTGATTTTATGGATTGCAACCCAGCTTCAGTTGGGGGGCATCATTGTATCATAGTGGTTGTTGACTACTTCACGAAATGGGTTGAGGCTATGCCTACAATTAAATCCGATGGTGAGACAGCCGCGCACATCGTATTCAACCAAATTATTAATCAGTTCGGTATTCTGAAAGAGCTTGTCACTGACCATGGCTCGCACTTTTAGAATCATATGATGGAAGAGTTGGCATCAAAGTTAGGGTATAAACAAGAACATTCCTCCTCTTACTACCCTTAAGTGAATGGACAGGTAGAAGCAGTGAACAAATCACTCAAATCCATTCTCCAACGAACCATCACACAAAGCAAGCATAATTGGCACATTATGTTATATCCTGCTTTGTGGGATTATAGAACCGTTGTTAAGACTGCCACGGTTTTTTCTCCATATCAATTTGTACATGGAGTGGAGTTGGTATTGTCGGTTGAGTGCGAAATTCCTTCTTTGAAGCTAGCCATAGAGCTCTTACCAGACACTTCCCCATTGGAGGAGCGTTTGGTACACCTAGAGCAACTTGATGAGTAGCGTTGAGATGCCTTGGTGGCTCTAGAAGTTAATAAGCATCACGTTAAGGTCCAGTATGATAATTCTGTCCATCCAAGGAGGTTTAGTGAGGGAGACTTGGTCATTTTGTGGGATCAACCGAAAGAAACCTTGGGGGAAGGAAAGTTTAACCCCATGTGGCATGGTCCTTATGTCATTAAACATGTGTTAGAGAAGGGCGCTTATGATTTAGTCGATTATGAGGGAACGTCCTTGGCGGAGCCTAGAAATGGGCTCTATCTCAAAAAGTACTATGCATTATTTTTAGCCAAGGCTGGTTATTGTATATTATTGTATAGTTTTGCATAGGTAGGTCCTTTTTCTTATGGTGATCGAGTTTGTGATTAGTTTCCATTTCTTTTGGTAGATGTCAATGGAATATTCCACCTTTATAGGATTCGTGGATGGTGCGAGCCTTCACACTCAACACTTAGCCTCTACTGCTTGGGTGATTTATACTCCTATGGGCCAGGTATTGTCTTCAAGAGGCGTATGTTTATGGCCATCTTCAAATAATGTTGCTGAGTATAGTGTCGTTATTGAACTTCTACAGGATTCCATTTCACATGTTGTTCTCTCTCTTGAGGTACGACTTGATTTGGAGTTAGTACTGTCACAGCTTAATGGTTTGTACCATGTTAGAGACTCGACATTATTAAGAGGAATCTTACGTGTGAGATTATTAGAATGCCAATTTAACAATATAACATACATACATGTTCCAAGAATTAATAATCAAGTTGCTGACTCATATGCTAACTACGTGTTAGATTGGCATTTGTTTCATACACAATAAGCTCATCACAAACATAAATTTTTACACATGTAAATAAATAAATCGATCATCATAAAAGTTTTATAAACATCCAAAATGTGGTAATACATAGTGTCATAATACAAAAATGGGGCTCTTGAGCCACCAAAATATAAGTACACGGTAGTACAAAATGTATCACTCCCAGGTGTCTAAGCCTATGGAGGAAGAGGGGGTTTGTGATCATGGAATGTCACTACGGCTCTAGCTAGTCATTGAAATAGTTGCACCCATGATCGTGGTACACCCACCACCTAGCACTGCATGGCCTCAGGAAAGTCTTCGACTTGCGCCATGGGTACTCTATGTGTCTGTCTCACGAAGTTGGTATGAATGCTTTGGAGCGTCTACTCCGCATCCACACCCGTGATATCGTCCCCTCTTCCCCTCCGTCTATGACTAGGGAAGCCTTCAGGCCACCGTGGTCCCACATCTGCATACATATGGTAGATGTCACTATGTATTGTCACCCAAAAACATGTCTTTTGATTCTACATAATTAGAAAACAAAAAAAAAAAGTAATAACTCAAAATTTTTAAAAAGAGGGTCGAGATTCGTTACCAATGTCACTGTATGCCAATCCTTGTGGTAGTGGCATGTCCGGTCTCCCAAAAATCTATCCCCACATAGGGGTATTCATCGATGGAAACTATCTGTCTTCACCACCATGGAAAGAGATCAGCTGGATAGGGGTTGGACACCCTACCTCCACCCAGTATGCGCATCGCATCCACCCAATGCCGTTGGGCTGGATCTCGAACCCCCTGAAGAGGAACATCAACTCTAGGGATCAATCCCAGAACACGCTGAAAGAAAAACATGCTCAGTATGCTTCTAAAACCGAAGTTTCACACTCTACCCATCTTGCACTCACTGAGCTAGTGTTTCATGTTGCCCAGTAGCGCAGTGCTCCAATCGTACACAGTGGGTCTCATGCACTCCACTGCATAGAACATCAAAGGCCGCGAGACCTGGTGGAGTGAAGCTAAGCTTGCTATCCTTCCTAGTGTCAGTAGGATGGCATTTAGGCCCAGGACCTAAATGGAGTTAGTTGGGATCTGACTCCCCACCTTCTCCATGTATGGATAGCAGTACACCGTAATGTACTCATCTATAGTCAGGCCACCTCCGGGCCCGCGAGAGCATAGATTCACCACTTCCCCCCGTCGAGAAAGTCCAGTAATAAAATATATATCCTCCAATTCTATGGTGAGGGACATCCCGTTTATCTGGAACGACTCTGAGTCTAGATCCCAGTAGTCCACTAACATCTGCAATAGTCCTAGTTTTGCTCTTAAGCCACCAAGACACCAAAATTTGTAAAGCCCGCATGCACGTAATGCTTGTTGAGCCATTAGATCTATTCTTACTTCCTCTTCTACATCACCATGTTCATGTTCTCTCCATTCTAGGACCATCCTGCACATAAAATTTGAGTTTGATCCATCATTGAGCGCGGCCGCATACGCGACTATTTACTAAACAGCTGCATATGTACATGACTTTGAGGGCGTTTTCTGTGTATATCTATCCCTATACGTGGAAAAAACCTCGATTTCTGTGTGGGATGTGGCGCACATCTTAGGCTGGCCTAGAATCCTAAATACACCATGGAATTTGACAAAATTTGCATCAAAATGAAAGAGTAGAACATGGGTAAGAACCTGGAAAAAATGGTAGTGGATTCCGCCGGCTGGATCTCCTGGAATTAGCTGTTGAAGTTTTGAGCTCAAATGGGTAAAAATTTCAAATGTTTTATAATGTTTTGAATTTTTTACTATTTATAGAAATTTTTCAAATTTTTGAAAAATTTTACCCCCTTTTCTATAGTTTGGACCGTTTCTAATCCTTCTGGACCGTTTTTGGACTAATTTATGGTGTAGGAGACCTTTTTGAGTGCCATTTCAGCCATTGGATTGATCCGTTCGTGCCGATTTTAGGTATCATGTCTAAACTAACATATAGGTTAGGTTTCATCACTATTTGCATTTTGCATGACCTTATGACCATTTCATTATAGCCTTAGGTACGAACCCACTCTATTATGTCACAGAACCTTCTTGCTGTTTTAGAAGTGGCATGATATGAGTGGTAGAGCTTGTCCTTACATGGGTACCCTAGTTAGCACCTTATTTGCATTTGGTGCCCATGTTGACATTTTGTTCCTTAGGGTGTGAGAGTCCATTGTATAGTATTGCCATGAGATTTTGCAAGAGCCTCATACTCCTCTTGATATTTTGCTAGCCTATTTCCTTCAGGAATCCCTTATGTCAAGTTGTAATTGCATTATCATGAGATTTTCCTGCCTTATTGAGCCTTACACCGGATTCCTCGACATCGAGTTTCAACCATATAGCCTGAGCTTGTCTCATGTCTAGCCATGCAGAGCCATCTTATATATCATTTGTATCTTGATTCCCAATTTTTACCAGGAGGGGACTTTCCTCCGAGTATCGCTATCCTACACATGTGTCCTTGCATTGAGGATAGGTATGTTGCATTGCTTGGAACTAGCTTGTTTTCCCATTATGACACTCGTCTCCTCCTAGTCTGTAACTATAAAGTAGTTTCATTCTTTTTCAATCTTTTTAAATATTTGAAAAAATCCAAAAAACTAAAAAACCAAAAAGATGGACAAGGGAAGATGTTATCTTTTGGCAGCTGTCGAGTAGTGTCACCTTCAAATAGAGCACTGTATATCACATCCATTAGTTGGGTTTATAGTTTGACTTTAGGAGCTGTACTCATTTTATCTGAGTTTATCTCCACCGATTGGTTAAGCTTCCAGTCCCCCTGGAGCCTCTGTCGATGCCTCCTATGTCATAGAGATGTCCCAGTTTTGTATATGGAGTCTATGTTGCCTTTATTTAGTCACCATTCACCGTTATGCTCTTGTTTGAAGGAATTTGAAACCTAATTCGGCCATTCCTCAGTTATCTTGACTTTACATGTCAGCCATTCCCGGTATAGTTACTGGTTCGTGCACCTTATGATCGAGTCCTTCCACATTACACAGCTTTGCTGAGTACCTCGTGTTGGATGATGGGGGATGCCTTAATGCCCTCCTTCCAGCAGATTTCATCCCATCGACTCTAGATCATTTGTTCTGGGATCAGAATATAGAGTCATTTTTGAGTGTCTTGAGACTTGTAGTCATTAGTGGCAGGTTCTCTCGCCATCGACAGTTTTTGGGAATACATTAATGTCCCCTGATTGATGGATCCTCTCAAGTGTTCGACCTCAACACATTTATTCACACTTGTTAGTTTGCACTCTAGTACCTTGATCACGGGGACTTCACTTAGTGAACCTGTCACATAGCACGTGCGATTGTGGGATATTAAAGAATACCCTTAATTTCGAGAGATATTGACCCAAAATATTTTTGTTAAAACCCCCTCCCAATACTTAAAACCTCCTCCCCACCCCTTTTTATACCTCAATCCTTATAAACCACCCTACCCACCCCCACCTTAAACCCCTCACCCCCCCAATACCTGCAATATATTGGTTCGATTTTTGATAATTTTAAAACCCACAATATGAACTAACGTGATAGGATATTAACCAACAAGTAAATCCCCCATGACGTTGATTCCCATTATCATTATCAGTGGGTGATCTCGCATCTGTTAATGGTATACATCAATGATCGGTAATCAGACGATGGACTACTATGTTCAACCTCGACACCTCTATTCACATTGTAGGACTTGTACTCGTAGCGGTTTGTGTAGAATACCTTCTAGATTGGTGGTATCTCTTATATGCTACCTCCTTGATCGTTCCAGTGTTCATGAGATTTCAGCTCTCATGACTTGATTCCAGTATATGTCAGACATTTCCAGCTATTATGGAGATCTTGATCCATTGTATATCTTTAGTCATTATGGAGATCATGATCCTTTGTATATCTTCATCATGGAGATTCTGATCTATGTATATTGTACATGGCGAAGACCACTTATGTGATATTTTGTATCATGCCTATTCATGGCCATTGTACTCTTATGTATCCGAGACTGCTATATGTATTTGTAGTTATGTGTAGAGTTGTATCATTATATTATGTTGATTGGGTGGCTGGTCTTCCATTTGGTATTCTTCATCACTCCACTTCTGGGATGGACTTATAATGTATTTCGGCCATCATATGACCCCTCTGAGCTCACACATTAGGGGGTATCTGTTATAGCTGATTTTACCACACCATGTGAATCGCACTTGTATGGCCTTCCCCTGTCCCTTTGCAGACTCCTTAGACTCCTTGGACCATTTTTTGTCCTTTGATGTTTCCTAGACCATCTCTATAAACATGTGAAAATTGCTATACATGACTTTTAAATCCATTATCACGTATATACGCGGGTTTGACCCCTAAAACCATGTACATCGAGATGGGTACAAAATCCAAATCCTTTTGGAGTTTTCCTTGACACGGATCTAACTCACTTGTCTCCTCGCCTTCCATATGCCTTGATATTGCTCAGATTAAACCTTTCATTACCCCATTGAAAAGCTATATAAGGAACTCTTTGGACACATTGAAGGCATAAGAGAATTGAGAGCAAAGAAACTATAGTCCATTGTTGCCAGAACTTGTGCTTGAGTCTGCTTCCCTTTGTCCCTTGGAGAACTTTGGTGTTATTCCCAAGCTTGCCTTTTTCTTGTGATCTTTCTATCGAGAGATGGAGGATTGAGGTGGTGGAGGCCCAAGTGGGGGATTTAGTTTCTCTGATTCACAGACCTGTCGACAGAGGTTGTATTCATTGTAATCTCTAATTTTATATTAATAGAAATATCTTTTCCTGTCCAATAATGTATGTTTGAATGAATATTTTATCCATGGATGATTTCAAATGCTTATACATTCTTGATTATATATGCTAGAGTAGATCTAACACCAATATATAGTGTGCTTGTCTTGTTTACTTGTTTTTGAGGAAGTGATTCATCAATTCAAGCTAAAGTTGGAAAGCTCAATGTGGATCTACTTCAACCATCTGGAGTAAGGTATGATGTCTGATCCTTTAGTGTTATATATTTGATTTCTCTCACATATTGGAAAGGATTGATTTCTGGAGTCAAGCTGTCTGTTGTGGTACCCCAAGCCATATGAATTTCTCTCAGTAACACCTTGCAAATGGTTTTAAGACCATGTGCAAGGACTCCTAAACAACCCATGGTTGTAGGATGGCATTGCATATGGTTTTAAAACCATGTGTGGGGTAATGACGCAATGTTCGTTCCCAACAAAATAAAAAATAATAAAAATATTATATGTCGGCCATAAATAATATTAAATATTAATAATAAAAATATTATATGTGGACCTTAAATAAAAAAATGTGTCATTTGGTTTGATTGAAATCAATGGATACCTAAGAAGAGGTTTGCACCTCGAGAGATTTGATCCATCTCGACGCTTGATAGAGCCTAGGATTTGGGATCTACGTCGGTTTATGTACAAAACTATAATTGTTTGTGCTTAAGATAGATCACATCATTATGCCAAGAGGCCCTCTATAACCAGTATGCGGAAGATCTTGTAACGTTATGTAACCTTATGTAACATTAACCTTATGTCGGCTATTAATTTTTACTTGCGGAATATAATGTAGATGTTCTAATGGTATGTAACGTTATGTAACCTTACCTTTTACTTCTAAAAAATAAAAAGTAATAAATATAAATTTAAAAAGTAATCGTTTTGTCAGCATTTTTACTTCTAAAAAGTAAAAAGTAATAGTTTTGTTGGCCATTAAGTAAAATTTTAATTATCACCAAAATAAACCTTCTTCTCCGAATGGGCTCAATGTATTGAATAATACACCAATGATCCTCTGGAACATCAGGCAGCAAGCCACTACGAAGATATTGGCTACTCACCTTTCAGAGACCCTTTGTAAGGCCGAAAACACCTTTCACTATTCGACGAGTTTTTCTTTGCCCTTGGAATCCCTCAGAATCTCGAGTGATTTCTAAGGTGTAGTGAGAAGAAAAATCACAGGGATAAGCTTTTGACACTTTTTTTGTTTTCCTCATTTCTAAACTAAAATCTCAAGAAACCAAATTCTGATCGTAGTGTTGTTGCTCATATGTCATATAAAGGGTGAACGCGACACTAAGTGTTCCTCTTAGTTGGTCGTGGAACACAAAACTCGAGCTTTCCATAGCCCTAGAGCACTCGATATGGAAGACTTCTTTGAAGACATCTACTCTGAAAGCTCAATGATGGAGGTGGTTTCTTCTAAAGATGAAGAGCATCCACACGTCAATATTCAATTGTGTATCAGCTTGACGTTTCATTCATTTGAATTCTAATTCTTGCAACGAAGTGTGGTGTATGAGAGGGTTCGAAGTAAAGTGTAAACTATGATGAAACATACTAGCAGAACATATATTGTGAACGGATTGTTGGTTGCTCCTCATTTTTTTATCTGACTTTAGAGTTCATTTTTAATTTACTAGTGTCAAAATCCATAGCTAAAGGTGCATATGATCATTAGGCACAACAAAATCAAATCATGTTCTTACAAGCTATTGCAACCAAGAGAGTTTGTAGAAAACATAAACACATGGGTGGAAATTAATTCCATGAGTGTTGCCGCTTGCAGAAAATAGTTGTGTCTAAGAGTGTAGTTAAGTCATATCTTGACAAGAAAATGTAATATTTGGATTTTAATTACTTTTCGATTGCTATTTTTATGAAATTAAAATTGTTTTGGATGTTAAGTTATTCATTTTTATTTTTTTAATTAGGAATATGTCAACACTTACCATTAATTAATTAAAGAGGTATGCCTAAACATAGTAAAGATTTTATAATTAATTAATTTATAAACAATATTTATTAAATTCATAAAATTAATATATTATAAAGGGAATAAAACTTTGGAAGCCTAATGTCATTTTCTAAGAGGGTTTTGGTAGGAAAAATTACTCATTTTGAGTTGTTAAGGGAAAACATTAATATTTTTGGCAATATTTGGTTGACAATATTTTGCAGTCTTTTTTATAGCCATGTGTCCTTTCTACAACAAATAGTAATAAGTAAGAAAAAAAAAGATTATAAATTATTATATTCATATAAATATACAACCATATTAGGTCAATATTCACAATGTGAGTAGTAAAATTCAAGTCATTCATTTGATTTGACTAGTAAAAAGAAAAATTTATAAAACCAAGAACATATAACATTTAATTTAAATTAGCTAAATTATATAAGCATTTACCTAATTATATATCAAATTTCAACTTAAAATTTGGCTGCCTTGAAATCTAAGGAGACATAATGTTGAGAATAAAATATGTGATAGAAAACAAATTACAAAATAATGGTGATTACAATAGCAACAATAGATTCACCTTAGAAAACTCCCCTAGGAAAAAACCAACCTTCAATAATAGCTTTATTATGAGTTAGTACAACCAAATTTATAAGGTTCTTTAAATGAAAATACAACTAGGAAGAAATCACTCACCACTAAAACCATGTGCCTTAAACCACTTGCATCATTGCTCATTCCCAAGTAAAGGTTAACCCTAACATGTAAATGTTCATTTTTTATTATAGATAAAAACAAATCATTTATTAAAAACTGTCATTTCCCTCCACATAGAAATACTTAGTAGACATCTTTTGTAAATTAAAAATGGTTTGGACCCTTTGTCGGCTTGGTAGAGGCATAGTTAAGATGGATGTGTAACAACTCCAAAATCCATAAGTAAATAAAAAAAAATTGTTACTTAGGGTTTAGATCTCTTACCCATCTAAACCTTAAGGTTTTTTTAACTTGTGGATTTAGGAGTTGTTACATGTGGTATGAGAGTAAGTTTTCAAACACTAGGCTTGTTTGTGTACAAAACTATAATTTTTTATTTTGCAAGAAATGGAAAGAGTAGAGGCATCTCCTTAAGAAGGATCACATCATTGTGCCTCTCGGCGTTATACAACCTAGTATGGGGAGATCCTGTAAGGTTATGTAAAGTTATGTTGGCTATACATAACTTTACTTTTTACTTGCGGATTATAATGTAGATATTGTAATGTTATGTAACATTATGTAACTTTACTTTTTACTTCTAAAAAGTAAAAAGTAATAAATATAAATTTAAAAAGTAATCATTTTGTCATCCTTGTTACTTCTAAAAATTAAAAAGTAATAAATTTAAATTTAAAAAGTAATCTTTTTGTCGTCCATTAAGTAAAATTTTAATTATTCCCAAAACTAAACCTCCTTCTCCAAATGGGCTCAATCTCACCAATAATACAACCTTGACTCAAAAATTGCAAGTGATGATCCTTTGGAACATCGGGCAGCACAACCACTAGAAAGATATGTGCTACTCACCTTTCAGAGACCCTATGCAAGGACGAAAACACCTTTCACTAATGGATGAGTTTTTATTTGCCCTTGGAATCCCTTAGAATGTCTAGTGATTTCTAACAGGTAGTCAGAAGCAAATCAGAGGGATAATCTTTCGACACTTTTGTTGTTTTCCTCATTTTAAAACTAAAATCCTGAGAAACAAATTCTGATCGTGGTGTCATTGCTCATACATCATATAAATGGCGAATGCAACACTAAATGTTCCTCTGAGCCAACCCCCGAATTGTCTTTCCATGGCCCTAGATGGTGGATATGGCAGACTTCTTTGAAGACGTCTACTCTGAAAGCTCAGTGATGGAGGTGGCTTCTTCTAAAGATGAAGAGCATCGAGACATCAATCTTGAATTTTGTATGAGCTTTCTATTTCATTCGTTTGAAGTCTAATTCTTGCAACAGAGTGTGGTGTATCAGAGGGCTGTAAGTAAAGTGTAAACTATGATGGGACATACTGTAACATCCCCCTCCCACCTTGAGAACCTAAAAGTAACTACAACTAGTAAAATACAAATAAATCATAAATATGTCTATGAAGAGTAGAAAACCCTCACCACAATGAGGTTACTCTGACCGCACGTTAATCAAAGGTATTGGAAGGAAGATGAGATATATATTAGATGTAGAACATTATATATTATATAGTGTTACATATAATAATGCAACATATATATTGAAACAAATCTCATATATATATATATATATATATATATATATATATATGAAGAACATCAAAGATGTGTAAATATATAATGGAGAGAAATCATATTGATTTAGCGTGATTTACAATCATTGACTTCAAAACAAAATATATTTACATGTATATTATATATATAGAACATTATATAATAGTTGAAGAACTTCAAAGATGTGTAAATATATAATGGATGAGAATATCAATATGGATTTCTCCATATTGATTTATCGTGATTTACAATCATTGACTTGAAAACAAAACATATTTACATGCATATTATATATATAGAACATTGTATAATAGTTAAAGAACTTCAAGGATGTGTAAATATATAATGGACGGGAATATCAATATCGATTTCAGTATATTGATTTACCGTGATTTACAATCATTGACTTGAAAACAAAATATATTTACATGTATATTACATATATAGAACATTATATAATAGTTGAAGAACTTCAAAGATGTGTAAATATATAACGGACGAGAATATCAATATGGATTTACAATCATTGACTTGAAAACAAAATATATTTACATGTATATTATATATATAGAACATTGTGTAATAGTTGAAGAACTTCAGGGATGTGTAAATATATAATGGACGTGAATATCAATATGGATTTATGCATATTAATTTACCGTGATTTACAATCATTGACTTGAAAACAAAATATATTTATATGCATATTATATATATATAACATTATATAATAGTTGAAGAACTTCAAAGATGTGTAAATATATAATGGATGAGAATATCAATATGGATTTATGCATATTGATTTACCCTGATTTACAATCATTGACTTGAAAACAAAATATATTTACATATATACTATATAGATAGAACATTGTATAATAGTTGAAGAACTTCAAGGATGTGTAAATATATAATGGAAAGGAATATCAATATGGATTTTTGCATATTGGTTTACCATGATTTACAATCATTGACTTGAAAAAAAAAATTATTTACCTGTATATTATATATATAGAGCATTATATAATAGTTGAAAGAACTTCAAAGATGTGTAAATATATGATGGAGAATAATATCAATATAGATTTCTCCATATTGATTTGCCATGATTTACAATCATTGACTTTAAGACAAAATATATTTACATGCATATTGATTTACCTTGGTTACATTAACTTTTAAGAATCATTGATTTTAAGAGAGAATATTATTACATATAGATCATTATATACAGTGAAAGAAATTACATGCATAATATATATATATATATATATAACATTATCAGAACAATAGAGAACTGTTATATATATATACTGTGGAGAAGAATATCAAATGTAAAGGTAGGTAGGTTGGCGTTACTTATGCCGTATATAATGTCCTAAGGAAATAGGTATTCGTCGAGCACACACCCAGAATTTATTTCTTCTGCACATCGAAAAGGAATATTTTGACCCAAGAAATATTTATGGCAGATTTCCTACCTTTACTTGTGGAGAGCTCTATGCACCAAAGGAAAATGGTTACTTGTGTGGCCGTTAGTCGTTATGTTACGGCTCTCTTGAGGGAGGGGTTTCAGATCTTTTCCTTATTTAAATCTCTCAGTCCCTTTGATTGAGGGGAGGGAAGAGGCCACTCCATACAAGGTTGACATGCAATCACTGTAGGTGAGAGTTTTCAACTACGGGATGTTTTGGGAATCGATTAGTTACTATCTTGTGGTAGCTATTGGGTTTTTTGTGACTTGGAGGAGTATAACATATGTCTGCGTGTTGGGATGGCATAGTGTTCCCCCACGTGATGTTAATCTAGACTATCTTGGAAGTGAAGTGATCAGACTTTAGTAAGAATTGGGTAGGCATCCAAGCAGGGCGATTATTGCAGGTATGTCTGAATTGGTGCCTAGTTGCTACTAGCTACTCTCACAAAATTTTGAAGGGATCAATGTGCTTGGACGCATCTTTTGATGGCCATGTTTCCTTTGGGAAGTATTCCTTAGATATGTATTATGGTGACGGCTTGATATGCATATACTTGTTAAACAACTTGAGATTTGAATTGATTGATGTGCTTGACCACATGCTATGACTATCATATTTATTTGAAATATTTCCTCACATATTTCTCACGACAATGGCTTTATTTTCATTGTATGTTAACCAGCTTGCCAGATATTTCTCTTGATGTTTTACCACTACTAATATGAGTCACTTGCACCAATTGTCCAAACAATGCAAGGAAGACCCTGCTATTTTATTTTTCCCATATAAACATATATTTATCTGAAAAAATTAGGGTCCTGCATTCCCTGTTCCTAATTTTGGATGGCTGCTGCACTGGCACCTACACATTCTCCTGATTTCCGATATCCTATTCTATTTAGATGTCGATTGAGGCATTAAAGCTCGCTATGTAGGACCTCTGTTGCTTGCACATTACAAAGAGTTTAAAACAAATTGTTCTTTTATCCTTCTCCTATCCCAATGTAGGTGGTGTTCACTTCCTATATTTTTCCTTTCTTTTTCGTTGGGGCATTTAGTTCAAGATCTCCTCTCAGCTCATTGTCCAACTAGCCACTCTGTGGTACATTTTATTCTCTGGTTATTTTAGAAGGAATTCTCTATGCTGTCTTGCCATTTTGCTAATTGTTCCTTGTTTTGTTATAAGAGGCTTGTATATCTCTTTTCTTTTGGTGAATTTGACGACATGAAAATATTGTTGGATTTGGTTGAGCCAATGCTAATGAGTGGGCTGGGTAGAACTGACAAACGTATGATAATACCTACTAATGCTTGTTTTAGTTGGAATGGATCTGAAGGATAAAATTATTGCCTCTAAATTGCTTTGCTAGCTGAATCATTTTGTAATAAAATGCCATGGATCTATGCTTGATAGATGAATTGTTTCGATTAAATGCCAAAGGATAAATGAATGAAATGATTGACTGTGATTGGCAATTTGTTGAAGGCATGTCTATTTATATGTTCATGATTTGGTCTCGTAAGCTAGATCATATTTGCATTTTTCATGATCTAACAATTTATTCATTTATGATGTCATAAGTGAGGATCGATATCTCTTGCAGGAAGTTGAACACAGAGCTTGTTTTCCTTCTTTATGTCCAAATTTCTATAGATTTGGGTGGAAATCATATGATATAATGTATGAGTGGTTTATGATTAAAATAATCTAATGTAGGTATATCCATGATGATATTACTCTTGTGCAGAGAAAAGCTATAAGTTCTTGTTTGGTCGGGTTCGACCTGCTGTTGTTCGTTTCGTCAACACTATCTAATTTCGTTGAGTCACAAGCTCATGTTGGATTTACAATATTTGTAATTGTTTATAATATTGAAATACTTCCTTCTCGATATATTGGAGGCAAAATAACTACATCAGATAAGCTGCAAATTTGTACCCCTTGGTGGGGAGATGTATAATAAATATTTACAATGTTTGGTGGACGTAACCCCAAGGTTGGGGTGAACCGCGTATACCTGTGTCTCTTTCCTTGCTGGCATATTTATGTGATTATTATGTTTGATGTTATTTTCTCATTTCATTATCACTGTAGTATGTGGTCATGGAATCTATTAAAAAACTTGCCTTGTATCCAAGGGAACCAACTATGTAGATTGTTAGCTTAAAGAATAAGAAAGAAATACCCCCCCACTTTTCTCACAACTTTCATTGGATAATTACAGGTATGTTACATATGGTATCAGAGCCCATGTTTCAGTGCTTGGACCTATATGGGCTGAACATAGGGTACTAACAAATTAATTGTTGAGATGACACATAAAAATAGGATAAACATCAGGGAAGGCTCTCTCCTTCATGACTACGATGACTACATGTTGTGAAAAAAAGGGTTGGTACAACTTCGAAAAAGAAAATCTCAAAATGCAACGGCCGGTTGCTCTCGCCCCATCAGAATTGAGCACAATTATATAAGTACATGAGTATCATGCTATTCCTTTTATTACTTCCCAAGATGTTTTGCGAATTACTAAGACCATTTTTCCTCTCTATGGAGTTGCACATATAATGTTTATTGAGGTGTAGATGAACTCTTGCTCGAGGAAAAATATTATGGTAATTTCGATTATAAATATTAATGTGGAATATCAAGTGCCAAGATAAGTAACCTTTAGAACCTATATTCTAAACTTGCCATTAATGACATCATATATTTTTGGAGAAGATTATTATTGGCAAATTGTACTTGATTTCTTTGAGAAACATCATGAATTTTGTTGTTGAGGATTGTTATAGACTAGCATAGAAAGGATTACATCGTTAACAATAAATGTAGGGATGTCGAATCGAATATTGAGTATAAGTCTTCTAAGACCTATTGTGGTGTGCCCAATTGGTAATGAATAAGTATAAGTGGATCATTAGAATATGTTCCAAGTAGATTTAGAGGTTCCATTATGTTAGGGAACTTAATTGTGTGTGTGTGTGTGTCTGTGTGTATATATATACATACAAATCACCTTATATGTATTGTTTTAGAGAGAAAAATAGTAAAATTCTTGGAGATAGTAAGGTAGTTATTAAAGTGATAAGTTAACCTTTAAAAGGAGTAATGGTATTACCCTTCCAGGTCTCTTAATTTTTTTTTTTACAGCTATCACATATAGTAAATGATTTAAGCATAAAGATAAAGTTATTAGCATGCATATATTGTTAAGGATTATGCAAAATACAAATTGTATCAAATGATTGATAGGGGTGTTTTAGGTACAAGGGTCCATACACTAACATTGTATTAAAAGGGGAACCACTAGTTCACATTTGGAATTTCTTACAAGTCTATGAGCATATAGTTGCATCGAATCCTATAGCCACATTAGTACATGGAAGTTGAAGGGTGCGACTAAAGAACCATAGTAGAATTTCATATATGCACAATAAATTGGCAATGACTTAATTGTTGTTGAGGAGTATTGTTGTTTATAATTAAGAACAAATTGTTTTTGTTGGGCATGTTAGGTCATAGGTCAAAGGAACCTACAGTTCTCAATATTGTGTCCATAGAGGAACATGAGAGATTAGTTGGACGAGACCTCTGATGCTCCCCTATATGGATGCACAACACTAGCATACACCTATGAGTCTCAAATGGATATAATTTCATGAAGAGTTATGTTTTGTTATTTTTTCTATCATCATAGTTCACGAATCAATAATATCTGGAAATGATGATTTATGGTTATGCATAACAGTGAGTGATCACAGAAGTGAATGTTAATTAGCTTCTAAGAGAAGATTCTATCTTTCCTAACTATTGTGAAGTGAATGTTTATAAGAACTGTTTATTTATTTGTGATTCTTGTATGAATAGATTTCATGAGCTTAGTAAATGAATGCTAAGTGAAGGTAGAACATGAAAGTTAATTTGTGGCGAAGAGACTCCACATTAGTTGCAATAATATATATAACTATTTTGAGGTATGGCCTTTACCTGCAATTGTTAGCATACAAGAAGTTGGGTTATGCACATAAAGATTTTGATATATTTATATTTTCACTAGTACTATTTACCTTTTCACAAGTACAATAACATTCCTTAAAGTATTTCTTTCATCATGATCTCGGACTGCAGTATAGCTAAGTTGAATAGTAAAATGTGTTACTAGTGTATCAGTATGAAGGCTCTTAATTTTTTATGAACTGAAATGATGTAAGAAGTGAATTAAGGAGTTAAAATGAAAATTGATGGTAATTTAGTTTACTTTGACATATTGGCGTTAGTGGAATCAATTATATGATAAACCAACCATCTATGGAGTTGTCGCAAGCATGGGAACTATGGCCATGAAGAAGAACTAGGGCTCCATGACTATAATGAGTTAAAAGATATGAGAGAAATCTCATGCACATATAGATTGTTATCCACAAGACATGTTGTGCTAAAAGCAAGAGTAAAAGAGATACATACATTCCCCTGGCCAGCTAGGAACCAATATGCATCCCGGGGATGTCCAAGTGTAAGACATTCTGATTAAGACTCCTTCTGCACACATTCACACTGCATAAGGGGACTGTCACGAGAGTAGGGGACTCCGTGAAGAGAATAACCTCTAGGTGTTATGGTATGCGAGAAGGGAGTGCCTAAGCTTAGTGAAGCACCTTGAGTAGCACAGACAGGAGATACACCTCAGGAAGGGTATCATCCTCATGTTGAAGAGCTTGATTAGTACTCAGAGTACTGTTGGCACTTGCAGTGCTTGCTTGGATAGAGGACACAAGAAAGGA
>LPNX010515928.1:219669-233505 GCA_001517045.1 Pseudotsuga menziesii | reverse complement strand
TATATAGGTGTATTGGGATCATTGCGAATGGTAAAATTTAATAGTGTTTGATTTTGGGTTATACATTGCGATCAATGATCACATTAGAATACATGCAGATCTATGTATATGCTTCAGTTTGGTGACCTAAAAACACTAGATACTGTCCTATTAATATAAGATATTAAGATATGTATGGCAAGCCTAGTTGAGAGGATTTCCTCCTGAGGAATGTCAATAAAGAGTGCCACAATTTTCTTGTTTTACGTATGCTTTCTTATGTTGACATCTGAAGTATGCATGGTTATAAAGAGGTTATAGGTAGGCCTTGTGATATCTTGTAGAGAACCGGTTAAAGAACAACACAACTAGGAATATGAAAGCAAGTAATGAGGAACTAAAGAAGAAGCAAGTAAAAGGATGACGAACCGGTAACACCGAGGAAAGTGTTAATTCTAAGGGGGAAAGGATGTAACATCCCCCCCCCCCACCTTGAGAACCTAAGAGTAACTACAACTAGTAAAATACAAATAAATCATAAATACGTGTATGAGGAGTAGAAAATCCTCACCACAATGAGGTTACTCCCACCGCAGGTTCATCAAAGGTATTGGAAGGAAGATGAGATATATATTATATGTAGAACATTATATATTATATAATGTTACATATAATATTGCAGCATATATAGTGAAACAAATATCATATATATATGAACAACATCAAAGATGTGTAAATATATAATGGATGAGAATATGAATATGGATTTCTGCATATTGATTTACCGTGATTTACAATCATTGACTTGAAAACAAAATAGATTTACATGTATATTATATATATAGAATATTGTATAATAGTTGAAGAACTTCAAGGATGTGTAAATATATAATGGACGGGAATATCAATATCAATTTCTGCATATTGATTTACCGTGATTTACAATCATTGACTTGAAAACAAAATATATTTACATGTATATTACATATATAGAACATTATATAATAATTGGAGCACTTCAAAGATGTTTAAATATATAATGGACCACAATATCAAAATGGATTCGTGCATATTGATTTACCTCATGATTTACGATCATTGACTTGAAAACAAAATATATTTACATGTATATTATATATATAGAACATTGTATAATAGTTGAAGAACTTCAAGGATGTGTAAATATATAATGGACAGGAATATCAATATGGATTTCTGCATATTAATTTACTCATTGACTTGAAAACAAAATATATTTATATGTATATTATATATATAGAAGATTATATAATAGTTGAAGAACTTCAAAGATGTGTAAATATATAATGGATGAGAATATGAATATGGATTTTACCGTGATTTACAATCATTGACTTGAAAACAAAATATATTTACATTTATATTATATATATAGAACATTGTATAATAGTTGAAGAACTTCAAGGATGTGTAAATATATAATGGATGGGAATATCAATATGGATTTTTGCATATTGATTTACAGTGATTTACAATCATTGACTTGAAAAAAAAAAAATATTTACCTGTATATTATATATATAGAACATTATATAATAGTTGAAAGAACTTCAAAGATGTGTGAATATATGATGGAGAAGAATATCAATATGGATTTCTGCATATTGATTTACCTGATTTACAATCTTTGACTTTAAGACAAAATATATTTACATGCATATTGATTTACCTTGGTTACATTAGGTTTTAAGAATCGTTGATTTTAATAAAGAATATTATTACATATAGATCATTATATACAGTGAAAGAAATTACATGCATAATATATATAGAACATTATCAGAATGACAGAGAACTATTATATATATATATCATGGAGAAGAATATCAAATGTAAAGGTAGGTAGGTTGGCGTTACTTATGCCATATATAATTTCCTAAGGAAATAGGTATTCATCGAGCACACACCCAGAATTTATTTATTCTCCACATCAAAAAGGAAGATTCTGACCCAATAAAGATTTATGACAGATTTCCTACTTTTGCTTGTGGAGAGCTCTGCGCACCGAAGGAAAATGGTTACTTGTGTGGCTATTAGTCATTATGTTATGCCTCTCTTGAGGGAGGGATTTCAGAGCTTTGCCTTATTTAAATCTCTCAATCGCTCTCATTGAGGGGAGGGCATAAGACACTCCATACAAGGTTGACACACGATCACCGTAGCGAGAGTTTTCAACTACAGGATGGTTTGGGAATCGATTAGTTACTATCTTGTGGTAGATATTGGGTTTTCTGTGACTTGGAGGAGTATAACATATGCCTGCATGTTGGGATGGCACAGTGTGCCCCCACGCAATGTTAATCTAGACTATCTCGCAAGTGAAGTGACCATACTTCAGTAAGAATTAGGTAGGCATCCAAGCAGGGCGATTATTGCAGGTATGTCTGAATTGGTGCCTAGTTGCTACTAGCTACTCTCACAAATTTTTGAAGGGATTGATGTGCTTGGATGCATCTTTTGATGGCCTCGTTTTTTTTGGGAATTATTCCTTATATATCTCTTATGGTGACGGCTTGATATGCATATGCTTGTTAAACAACTTGAGATTTGAATTGATTGATGTGCTTGACCACATGCTATGACTATCTTATTTATTTGAAAAATCTCCTCACATATTTGTCACGACAATGGCTTTATTTTCATGGTATGTTAAACGGCTTGCCAGATGCTTCTCTTGATGTTTTACCACTACTAATAATAGTCACTTGCACCAATTGTCCAAACAATCCAAGGAAGAGCCTGCTATTTTATTTTTCCCATATAAACATATATTTATCTGAAAAAATCAGGGTCCTGCATTCCCTGTTCCTAATTCTGGATGGCTGCTGCACTGGGACCTGCACATTCTCCTGATTTTCGATCTCGTGTGATATTTAGATGTTGATTCAGGCATTAAAGCTGGCTATGTTGGACCTTTGTTGCTTCCGCATTACAAAGAGTTGAATATAAATTGTTCTTTTATCCTTCTCCTATCCCAATGTAGGTGGTGTTCACTTCCTATATTTTTCCTTTCTTTTTCATTGTGACATTTAGTTCAAGATCTCCTCTCGGCTCATTGTCCAACCAGCCACTCTGTGGTACATTTTATTCTCTCGTTCTTTCAAAAGGAATTCTCTATACTGTCTTGGCTCTTTGCTAATTGGTCCTTGTTTTGTTTTAAGAGGCTTGTATATCTCTTTTCTTTTGGTGAATTCAACTTCATGAAAATATTATTGGATTTGTTTGAGCCAATGCTAATGACTGGACTGGGTAGAACTGATAAACGTATGATAATACCTACTAATGCTTGTTTTAGTTGGAATGGATCTGAAGGATAAAATTATTGCCTCTAAATTGCTTTGCTAGCTGAATCATTTTGTAATAAAATGCCATGGATCTATGCTTGATAGATGAATTGTTTCGATTAAATGCCAAAGGATAAATGAATGAAATGATTGACTGTGATTGGCAATTTGTTGAAGGCATGTCTATTTATATGTTCATGATTTGGTCTCGTAAGCTAGATCATATTTGCATTTTTAATGATCTAACAATTTATTCATTTATGATGTCATAAGTGAGGATCGATATATCTTGCCGGAAGTTGAACGTGCAACTGGTTTTCCTTCTTTATGTCCAAATTTCTATAGATTTGGGTGGAAATCATATGATCTAATGTATGAGTGGTTTATGATTAAAATAATCTAATGTAGGTATATCCATGATGATATTACTCTTATGCAGAGCCAAGCTGTAAGTTCTTGTTTGGTCGGGTTCAACCCGGTGTTGTTCGTTTCGTCAACACTATTTAATTTCGTTGAGTCACAAGCT
The DNA here is from genome assembly GCA_001517045.1 of Pseudotsuga menziesii. Lineage (NCBI taxonomy): Eukaryota > Viridiplantae > Streptophyta > Pinopsida > Pinales > Pinaceae > Pseudotsuga > Pseudotsuga menziesii. The sequence continues at coordinate 229,677 of LPNX010515928.1, read as the reverse complement.
CATCTTGGATTTACAAAGTTTGTAATTGTTTATAAGATAGAAATACTTCCTCCTCAATATATTGGAGGAAAAATAACTGCAGCAGATAAGCTGCAAATTTATACCCCTTGGTGGGGAGATGTATAATAAATATTTACAATGTTTGGTGGACATAAGCACAAGGTTGGGGTGAACCACGTATATGTGTGTCTCTTTCCTTGCTGGCATATTTATGTGATTATTATGTTTGATGTTATTTTCTCATTTTATTAACACTGTAGTATGTGGTCATGGAATCTATTCAAAAACTTGCCTTGTATCCATGTATCCAAGGGAACCAACTACGAATATTGTTAGCTTAAAGAATAAGAAAGAACCCCCCCCCCCCCCCTCCAACTTTTCTCACAACCTTCATGGGATAAAGACGGGTACGTTACACATACTAGCAGAACATATATTGTGAATAGATTGTTGGCTAGCTCCTGGTTGTTTATCTCACTCTAGAGTTCATCTTTGAATTTACTAGTGTCAAAATCCATAGCTAAAGGTGCATATGCTCCTGGTTGTTTATCTCACTCTAGAGTTCATTTTTTAATTTACTAGTGTCAAAATCCACAACCAAAGGTGCATATGATCATTAGGCACAACAGAACCAAATCATGTTCTTACAAGCTATTGCAACCGAGAGAGTTTGTAGAAAACATAAACACACAGGTGGAAATTAATTCCATGAGTGTTGCGGCTTCCAGAAAATAGTTGTGTCTAAGAGCGTAGTTAAGTCATATCTTGACAAAAAGGTGTAATATTTGGATTTTAATTACTTTTGGATTGCTACTTTTATGAAATTAAAATTAGTTTTTTGGATGTTAAGTTATTCATTTTTATTTTTTTAATTGGGAATATGTCAACACTTACCATTAATTAATTAAATAGGCATGACTAAACATAATAAAGCTTTTATAATTAACTAATTTATAAACAATATTTATTAAATTCATAAAATTAATATATTATAAAGAGAATAAAACTTTGGAAGCCTAATGTCATTTTCCAAGAGGGTTTTGGTAGGAAAAATTTCTCACTTTGAGTTGTTACAAGAAAACATTAATATTTTTGGCAATATTTAGTTGTCAATATTTTGCACAGTCTTTTTTATAGCTATGTGCCCTTTCTACACCAAATAATAATAAGTAAGAAATAATTATTTTTATAAATTATTATACTCATATAAATATACAATGATATTAGGGCAATATTCACCATGTGAGTAGTAAAATTCAAGTCATTCATTTGATTTGACTAGTAAAAGGAAAAATTATAAAACCAAAAACATATAACATTTAATTTAAACTAGCTAAATTATAAAAACATTTATGTAATTATATATCAAATTTCAACTTAAAATTTGGTTTCCTTGAAATCTAAGGAGACATAATGTTGAGAATAAAATATGTGATAGAAAACAAATTACAAAATAATAGTGATTACGGTAGCAACACTAGATTCACCTTAGAAAACTCCCCTAGGGAAAAACCAACCTTCAACAATAGCTTTATTATCAGTTAGTACAACCATATTTATAAGGTTATTCAAATGCAAATACAACTAGCAAGAAATCACTCACCACTAAAACCATGTGCCTTAAGCTACTTGCATCATTGCTCATTCTTAAGTAAAGGTTAACCCTAACATGTAAATGTTCATTTTTTATTATAGATAAAAACAAGTCATTTCTCAAAAATGGTCATTTCCCTCCCCTTACCTACTAGACATTTTTTGGTAAATTAAAAAGGGTTTGGACCCTCTCTATGCTTGGTAGAGCCATCTTTAAGATGGATGTGTAACAACTCCAAAATCCAAAGTGAACAAAAGTAATCCACCCCAAGTTTCATTGAGAGCCTTGGAGAAGATGCAAGGTGATAGACATCATCCCACCCAATTGGGGAAACGTGGTTATGGCAGCTACCCATCGTAGAGAGATATCTGGACTCACAGGGCATCTGCATTGTAGGTGAGAGGGCATCTGCATTGTTGTTAATTTTTGCAAAGGTCTTGCTACCATATTGTAATTACTAAGAACGCAATTTCCACATTGGATGGTGTTATTACATTTTATGGGAACAACAATCTATTATGTTTTTTAATTCAAAAACTAAGTCACTTCATGTCAATAACTATGTTTTTTTATAACTTCCTTTTCGAAAAGTATTAGACAAATCCTACAATTTTTCTTATTTTTATTCAAAAACTAAGTCAATCTTTTTCTTTTTATTAAAAAAATAAATCAACCCATGTTAGTAACTCTCCTCTTTTTTAACTTCCTTTTCCAAAAGTATTTGACAAATCCTACAATGTTCAAATTGGGAGGGTCATCCAAAGAGGTCTTAAAAATCACAGCCTCTATTTTTCCATAGATTCCTCAAAATAAAAATTTCAATTTAATTTTGAGAGAGATGATGGATGCAAATTAAATCATTATTGGAAATAGATCATTTACCATTTTAGGTGTTCTTAACATCACTACTACCTTTCAATTTGGTGTATGAGATATCTTTATTTGTAAACAAAAGACACACCTTTCTACAACTTATCTCTTCTTTCATTTAGTTTAGTTTAATATATTTTAATTTTTTTTTAAATACTGTTTTATTATTTAATTAATATCACCATCTTTTATAAATATATTTTTATAAAAATGTGAGCATAGTAAATACAAATACATTCATATAATAACACATCTAAAAAATCAAATTTTTATAATAAAATAAACTCAAATTAATAAATATATTTAAGAAAATAAACTATCAACTTACCATGTTATAACAAGGTAAGTTCATTGTAACATGTAAATGTGAGAAAAAATTATTCCCACCTCTAAATGAAAATTCTGATTAAATAACAAATCCAGAGTTCATTGGAGCAGTAACCTCACTAGTGAACCCCTTCCTTAAGCATACAAACTCAACCTGTATAAGCCCTTAAGGCCCAAATTAGTGTTTTGGGATGTATAGTAATTTCTGTATTCATTGTGAGACCCGCCTCCAAGATATCTGAGTTCCTGAATCCTGGTCTGGTGTAATCATGCGCCTCGCCTGCCTTTGAAGATTTTGCAAAGTTCATTGAGGTGGCATTGTTGTTACTGTGTGCAGGTTGCCGCATTTCTCCAATATCTTGGTGGTCCTGTCGAATTATGCCTTGAGAGAATAGTTGTTTAACATATGCCATGTTTATTGCGATTCCACTACTGTTGCCGTTGGTGTAGATGGTCCTTTCCTATGGGAAATCGTATTGATTTTGAGGATAATGTCTTAGTAATGGGAGTGGAACTGGTGTTATTGGGGTTCCATACTTGTTCAGCATATGACAAATTGTACGCAGGCCCAGCAAGCCTTTCTCCGGCCAGAGCTCTACTGGTCCCGGTGTATCCATGCTCCTGGTGATTTAAATATCGACTATTGTGCAAGCTGCCCATTTGTCCCTGCGGTTCAACTATCCTTCCCTCCATAACCAATCCAGCGTTTGATGCATTACGCATCCATGACTGAAACTTAATTGAATCTTGCTGTATAACACTCTGCTGCTATTGAGGATATGAAGTGGATTGCAAGTGGTTTACAGAGTCCCGATGATAGAGATCACTCGGATGTGAAGGTGGTGCAATCCCATGTTGTTCCGAATTTGGATTTGCAATCCCATGTTGCTCCATAAACTGCTGTTTTTCGTAATGGCCTACAAGATTCTGTTGATGATCATGACTGGGAATGGAGGAGCCCGTCGGGATATTCATTGTCTCATTATCTGGAATGAGATGCGCGCTATCAAAGTTTGTATGAGTGAAGGCTGAAGCGGAATTCGGTGCCGTTGTCGGTGGAATAGCCTGCAGTGGCTGTATGCAGCTAGATAACCAATTTTTTTTAATAGCCATTCAATTGTCTGGCAGTCAGATTTGTGGGCGAGCTTTTGAGTTAAGTGCATAAGCTGCGATAAGAAGTTACTGGGCACTTGAACTCTTCTATCTTGCCCTTCTTCAGTCAGGCGGTGCCTGTCTTTTCTGAGTTGCGCCATCCACGGCTGCCTCCTCTTCCTCTTCCTGTCTAGGGGAAAATCGATGTTCAGCTCCTCATTAACTGAGGAAAACTTGTGGGGATCAGCTTGCCGTTTCATTCATTTGAAGTCTAATTCTTACAACGGAGTGTGGTGTATGAGAGGGCTGCAAGTAAAGTGTAAACTATGATGGGACATACTAGCAGAACATATATTGTGAACAGATTGGTGGCTAGCTGGTGGTTTTTTATCTCACTCTAGAATTCATCTTTTAATTTACAGTGTCAAAATCTAGGCTAGCTCGTGGTTTTTTTTCTCACTCTAGAATTCATCTTTTAATTTACAGTGTCAAAATCTAGAGCTAAAGGTGCATATGATCATTAGGCACAACAGAATCAAATCATGTTCTTACAAGCTATTGCAACCCAGAGAGTTTGTAGAAAACATAAACACACGCGTGGAAATTAATTCCATGAGTGTTGTCGCTTGCAGAAAATAGTTGTGTCTAAGAGCTTAGTTAAGTCATATCTTTACAAAAAATGTAATATTTGGATTTTAATTACTTTTAGATTGCTATTTTTAAGTCATATCTTTACAAAAAAATGTAATATTTGGATTTTAATTACTTTTAGATTGCTATTTTTATGAAATTAAGATTATTTTTTTAATGTTAAGTTATTCATTTTTATTTTTTTAATTAGGAATATGTCAACACTTACCATTAATTAATTACAGAGGTATGTCTAAACATCGTAAAAGTTTTATAATTAATTAATTTATAAACAATATTTATTAAATTCATAAAATTAATATATTATAAAGAGAATAAAGCTTTGGAAGGGTTTTGGTAGGAAAAATTACTCATTTTGAGTTGTTAAGGGAAAACATTAATATTTTTGGCAATATTTGGTCGACAATATTTTGGACAGTGTTTTTTATAGACATGTGTCCTTTCTATAACAAATAATAATAAGTAAGAAATTAAAAAAAATTATAAATTATTATACTCATATAAATATACAACGATATTAGGGCAATATTCACAATGTGGGTAGTAAAATTCAAATCATTCATTTTATTTGACTAGTAAAAAGAAAAATTATAAAACCAAGAACATATAACATTTAATTTAAATTAGCTAAATTATAAAAGCATTTATGTAATTATATATCAAATTTCAACTTAAAATTTGGTTGCCTTGAAATCTAAGGAGACATCATGTTGGGAATAAAATATGTCATAGAAAAAAAATTACAAAATAATAGTGATTACAATAGAAACACTAGTTTCACCTTACAAAATTTCCCTATGTAAAAAACAACCTTCAGTAATAACTTTATTATCACTTAGTACAACCATATTTATAAGGTTCTTTAAATGCAAATACAACTAGCAAGAAATCACTCACCACTAAAACCATGTGCCTTAAACCAATTACATCATTGCTTATTCCCAAGTAAAGGTTAACCCTAACATGTAAATGTTCATTTTTTATTATAGATAAAAACAAGTCATTTCCCTCGACGTAGAAATACTTACTAGATATTTTTTTGTAAACTAAAAAGGGTTTGGACCCTATGTCGGCTTGGTAGAGGCATAGTTAAGATGGATGTGTAACAACTCCAAAATCCATAAGTAAATAAAAAAGAATTTGTTACTTAGGGTTTAGATCTCTTACCCAGCTAAACCTTACCTAAGGTTTTTTTTTACTTATGGATTCAGGAGTTGTTACATGTCGTATGAGAGTAAGTTTTCAAACACTAGGGTTGTTTGTGTACAAAACTATAATTTTTTATTTTGCAAGAAATGGAAAGAGTAGAGGCATCTCCTTAAGATGGATCACATCATTGCGCCTCGCGGGGCTATACAACCTAGTATGGAGAGATCTTGTAAGGTTATATAAAGTTATGTTGGCTATACATAACTTTATTTTTTACTTGCGGATTATAATGTAGATATTGTAATGTTATGTAACATTTTGTAACTTTACTTTTTATTTTTTACTTCTAAAAAGTAAAAAGTAATAAATTTAAATTTAAAAAGTAATAGTTTTGTCGGCCTTTTTACTTCTAAAATTTAAAAAGTAATAAATTTAAATTTAAAAATTAATCTCTTTTAAGGCCATTAAGTAAAATTTTAATTATCCCTCAAACTAAACTTCCTCCTCCAAATGGGCTCAATCTCGCCAATAATACAACATTGACTCAACAATTGCAAGCGATGATCCTCTGACACATCACGCAGCACAACCACTACAAGGCCGAAAACACCTTTCACTAATGGGCGAGTTTTTCTTTGCCCTTGGAATCACTCAGAATCTCTAGAGATTTCTAACGGTTAGCCAGAAGCAAAATCAAAGAGATAAGCTTTTGACACTTTTGTTGTTTTCCTCATTTCAAAACTAAAATCCTAAGAAACAAATTCTGATCGTGGTGTTGTTGCTCATATGTCATATAAATGGCGAATGCAACACTAAATGTTCCTCTGAGCTGACCCCCGTACACGAAACTCCGTCTTTCCATGGCCCTAGATGGTGGAGATGGCAGACTTCTTTGAAGACGTCTGCTTTGAAAGCTCAGCGATGGAGGTGGTTGCTTCTAAAGATGAAGAGCATCGAGATGCCAATCTTGAATTGTGTATGAGTTTTTCGTTTCATTCGTTTGAAGTCTAATTCTTGCAACGGAGTGTGGTGTATGAGAGGGCTGCAAGTAAAGTGTAAACTATGATGGGATGGGACGTACTAGTAGAACATATATTGTGAATGGCTAGCTCATGGTTGTTTATCTTACTCTAGAGTTCATCTTTTAATTTACTAGTGTCAAAATCCACAGCTAAAGGTGCATATGATCATTAGGCACAGCAGAATCAAATCATGTTCTTACAAGCTATTGCAATCGAGAGAGTTTGTAGAAAACATAAACACACAGGTGGAAATTAATTCCATGAGTGTTGCGGCTCTTAGAAAATAGTTTTGTCTAAGAGCGTAGTTAACTCATATCTTGACAAAAAGTGTAATATTTCGATTTTAATTACTTTTGGATTGCTATTTTTATGAAATTACAATTATTGTTTTGGATGTTAAGTTATTCATTTTTATTTTTTTAATTAGGAATATGACAACACGTACCATTAGTTAATTAAAAAGGTATGCCTAAATAGAGCAAAGCTTTTATAATTAATTAATTTATAAACAATATTTATTAAATTCATAAAATTAATATATTATAAAGAGAATAAAATTTTGGAAGCCTAATGTCATTTTCAAAGAGGGTTTTGGTAGGAAAATTTTCTCATTTTGAGTTGTTAAGGGAAAACATTAATATTTTTGGCAATATTTGGTTGACAATATTTTGCAGAGTCTTTTTTATAGCCATATGTCCTTTCTACAACAAATAATAATAAGTAAGAAATAAAAAAAATTGATCAATTATTATACTCATATAAATATACAAAGATATTAGGAGAATATTCACAATGTGAGCAGTAAAAACAAGACATTCATTTCATTTGACTAGTAAAAAGAAAAATTATAAAACCAAGAAGATATAACATTTAATTTTAAATTAGCTAAATTATAAAAGCATTTATGTAATTATATATCAAATTTCAACTTAAAATTTGGTTGCCTTTAAATCTAAGGAGACATGAATAAAATATGTGATAGAAAACTAATTACAAAATAATAGTGATTACAATATAAACACTAGATTCACCTTAGAAAACTCCCCTAGGGAAAAACCAACCTTCAATAGTAGCTTTATTATCACTTAGTACAACAATATTTATAAGGTTCTTTAAATGCAAATACAACTAGCAAGAAATCACTCACCACTAAAACCATGTGCCTTAAACCACTTGCATCATTGCTCATTCCTAAGTAAAGGTTAACCCTAACATGTAAATTTTCATTTTTATTATAGATAAAAACAAGTGATTTCTAAGAAACGGTCATTTCCCTCCACATAGAAATAACTACTAGACATTTTTTGTAAATTAAAAAGAGTTTGGACCCTTTGTGCACTTGGTAGATTCATCGTTAAGATGGTTGTGTAACAACTCCAAAATCCATAGTGAACAAAAATAATCCACCCGCGAGCTTCATTGAAAGCCTTGTAGAAAATCCAAGGTGCTAGACATCATCCCACGCAATTGGGGAAACATGGTTATGGAAGTTACCCATCCTAGAGATATCTCAAGTGAGAGGGCATCTACGTGGTAGGTGATGTCAACTGAGCTCTCCTGTGAGGGGCCGATATCTTGGGATTTGTTGCGTTGAGCAGAAGGCATTGTTGTAAATTTTTGCAAAGGTCTTGCTACCATATTCTAATTACGAATAAAGCAATTTCCACATTGACTGGTGTTATGACATTTTATGGAAACAACAATCTATTTTTTTTTTTTAAATTCAGAAACTAAGGCACTTCATGTCAATAACTATGTTTTTTTATAACTTCATTTTCCAGAAGTATTTGACAAATCCTACAACTTTTCTTTTTTTTATTCAAAAACTAAGTCAATCTTTTTCTTTTTATTAAAAAAATAAGTCAACCCATGTTAGTAACTCTCCTTTTTTTTTAACTTCCTTTTTCAAAAGTCTTTGAAAAATGGTACAATGTTCAAATTGGGAGGGTCATCCAAAGAGGTATTAAAAGACACATAGCCTATATTTTTCCATAGATTCCTCAAAATAAAAATTCCAATTTAATTTTGAGAGAGATGATAGATGCAAATAAAGTCATTATTGGAAAGAGATCATTCACCATTTTGGGTGTTCTTAACATCACTACTACCTTTCAATTTGGTATATGAGATATCTTTATTTGTAAACAAAAGACAACCCTGTCTAGAACTTATCTCTTCTTTCGTTTAATTTAGTATAATATATTTTAATTTTTTTTTACATACTCTTCTATTATTTAATTAATATCACCATCTTTTATAAATATATTTTTATAAAAATGTGACCATAATAAATACAAATACATTCATATAATAACACATCTAAAAATCAAATTTTTATAATAAAATAAACTCAAATTAATAAATATATTTAAGAAATTAAACCATGAGCATCAGATAAAATCTACTTACCATTTTATAACAAGGTAAATTCATTGTAACATGTTTTTTTAAACAAAGATAACCTAATTAAATAGAAATAAATTCCTAATATAAAAATGTGAGAAAAAATTATTCCCACCTCCTAAATGAAAATTCTGATTAAATAACAAATCCAGAGTTCATTGGATCAGTAACCTCACTAGTGAACCCCTAATTTTTGAACCCCTTCCTTAAGCATACAAACTCAACCTGTATAAACCATAAGGCCCAAATTAGTGTTTTGAGATGTATAGTAATTTCTGTATTCATTGTGAGACCCGCCTCCAAGATATCGGAGTTCCTGAATCCTGGTCTCGTGTAATCATGTGCCTCCCATGCCTTTGAAGATCTTGCAAAATTCATTGAGCTGGCATTGTTGTTACTGTGTGAAGGCTACCGCATTTCTCCAATATCTTGGTGGTCATGTTGAATTATGGACCCTTTTCCATTATGCCTTGAGAGAAGAGTTGTTTAACATATGCCATGTTTATTGCGATTCCACTACTGTTGCGGTTGGTGTTGATGGTCCTTTCGTATCGGAAATCGTATTGATTTTGAGGATAATGTCTGAGTAATGGGAGTGGAACTGGTGTCATTGGGGTTCCATACTTGTTCAGCATATGACAAATTGTACGCAGGCCCAGCAAGCCTTTCTCCGACCATAGCTCTACTGCTCCTGGTGTATCAATGCTCCTGGTGATTTAAATATCGACTATTCTGCAAGCTGCCCATTTGTCCCTGCGGTTCAACTATCCTTCCCCCCATAACCAATCCAACGTTTGTTGCATTGGGTATCCATGACTGAAACTTAATTGAATCTTACTGTATAACTCTCTTCTGCTGTTGAGGATATGAAGTGGATTGGAAGTGGTTTGCAGAGTCCGG
>LPNX010515928.1:170703-199711 GCA_001517045.1 Pseudotsuga menziesii | reverse complement strand
TAAACTATTTCATCTTGGGTTTTAATCTGTGCCTTAACGTTCAGCTCATAATGCTATTCTCATCAGTGCCTTGTTTTTCTTATTTCACATCCATCTCGCCTCGTTGACTATTAGTCAAAGTCTCGGTAATGTCTTAAGTTTAATATTTGAATTTCCAATAACATAGGCTAACTAACGTTACCATATCTAAATTTTAATGTTATCTATATTGTTAGGTGTGGAATTAACATTCAACTTCAATCACTTAACATTTAAATGTTATAGCTAAACATTTAATATTACATTAAAGCAAAATAACATTAAATATTATATTTTATTAACCTAACTTCTATTTTAATCATGCAACTCATCTTAGCTTAATTTAAACATAACATCTAAAAATAGACAAATTATAACACAAATAAAATTAGTTAACTTAAATACAACTAAATGTTAATATATTAACAAGTTTTAATGTTAAATAATAACAATAAAATTTTATTAAAAACTTACTCCAAAATAATAAAATAATAATAATAATAAGTTTGGATTAAGTTAATTATTATTATTATTATTTTCAATTTATTTATATGTTTTTATTTATCAATGGGCCTAAAACAAAAACATATATTGTTCCATCCATTTAATATATTTTTGTTAAAACAAAATTTAAATTAACCAATTGAACAAAATTTAATTTAAATAATAATAATAATAATTATTATTATTTAAATAATTACACATTATAGAATAATGTTTTAATTATTATATAATTTTGAGTTTAAATTTAAATTAAAATATATACAAAATTTAAAACATAATAAAAACTAAAATAATTTCAAACCTTACGCAAACCTTTTATGGCATACCAAGCTCGACTTAAACCCTAATTAATTGATTTTGTCTATACCTTATTTGGTATTTACACCGTGCATGAAGGAGGCCATGCGGCCTTACTTGGTTATTCCACCGTCAATGTAAGATATTAAGAAAAAATCACACAAGGTATGGTTTGATGAGGAAGCTTAGCTGCATGATATAATCGCTCGTAACAATCGCACGTAACAAGGCCAAGGGGCCCACGAGAAAGGCTAGGCTGCATGCATGCTAGGTGGGCTGCATGCATGCCCTCCTCCCGTATTCCCAAGCAGGGTGCCTCCCAACAAAAGAAGGTCACTCCTTCCTCACGTGCGAAGGCCATTTGGTTGGATGCTGTCATTCTGGGTGCTTCAAGATTCACAGGGAAATACGTTGTGGGATATCTCTTGGCCATTCGTGTTTTTCAAATGATTATTTAGGGAAAATCCAATGTGTTTACGAAACCATTTTTGCAAACCTGCTAATTCCTTCAGAACTAGCATGAATACAGTTACTTTGGCTAGTTACAGGCTATGTGGGCGCTAATGCTCACTGCAATCTCCCACAGCTACAGATACAGGTTTATGCAAACAATTTTTTTTTTCTCAACATTATATTACAGGTTAATGGAATTAGTCTTTATCTCTACATTGCATTACAGGTCTATGGAAATTTCCATCAACACTCCATTACAGATCTATGGAAATTCTGTTGAAAATTTGTCATAATACACACCGAGCCTCGGGAAACTTGAAATCATATTGGGAACTTTGAATGTGGAGAGCATTGATATCCAAAGCTTTAATAATTTATTTTCAATACAGACCCAAGTTCGATTCCCAGTGACTTAACTTATTTTCAGTCCAGACCCGGCTTCGATTCCCATTCTTAGTAGATGCAACGATTTATAACTGACTTTCAATATAGACCCGATTCGATTTCCAACAGATACAGTGATATATACATGGAAGTCCAAGTTTATCAGCAATGTTTGAAGGAAGAATTGTGACTGATTGGAATATGTGTTGTGTGCATAAAAGCTAGTTGTTGTGTGCATAAAAGCTGGTCGCGGGACTTCTTGGAGTAGAATCGGGACAGGATGCTCTCCAGAAAATCCAATTCCTAAACATAACTCCGCCAACTAACTCTCCAACGGGTTTGGCTGATTTCAGAGGGTTTTTTTTTTTCTTAGTGCAACTGAGTGCATTTTGCTGTGAGTTTTCTCTCCTCAAGCCGGTATGCACTTCTCAACCGAGTCCATAATGAGTTATAGTGATCTTTGTGCAGCTGGCGTTCCACTATGTTGTTGAAAATAAGCTAGGTTGTGTTTCTAAAATCTGCAAATGCTATTTCATTTGCCTTGACTGTGTTTCGATATTTTAATTTATTTGTGTTTTTAAAATCTACAAAAGCTATTTCATTTGCCTCGACTGCTATTAAATGATTGTTTTATTGCTAATATGTGCATAGATGTGGGTTACGAATTTGTGGTTTGGGGCATTTTAGTTTCAATATGCTGCTACTGACTGCAATAAACGATCGATGTTCATGGTTTGATTCAATTCAATTCAATTCATTGGTTCAGCTGTTGATAGTTGTTCTATAGCGGAAGGATTCTCTTTCTTGAAGTACGGTTTTTTTTATTTTTTATTTTTTATTTTTCTTATGAACAAGAGATACTTTTGCACGAAGGAATGCACTGCTATCTAGTTGCATATAACATGCTTGGTAATTCAGAAATATTGACATCTAAGGTGGAGAAAGATATATAATTGCAGTTACAAAATGGTAACAATGTACCGGCAAAACTACATTGTCAATAAATATAATGTGTGATGTAGCAAAAATAAAATAAAAAAACTGCAAACTTGTCTGTTGGGTGGTTGTTTCCTAGAATGCTAGGAATATGAATAGAAGTCATCGTAGAATTTCGAGATCATGAATTATCTTTAAAAATTGGAATGACAAACTTAATGAGGAGAGGAGAATTTATCCCAACTTGGGACCTGGGAGCTAGGATTGTTCTACAGTGGATCATTCCAATTCACAAAAGGTGATACCAATTTATTTAAAAAAAAGGGTCCTACAATCAAAGAGTTGATTGTCTCATGTGTCAATTTGGCCTTTTTCTAAGCTAACCATTAATAATTCTTCTTATGTTTATGTTTATATCCATACTCAACACATGTATGTAATGAAGTTGGTTTATTCTGGGACGAATTGAACATTGCTGGAGTTGTACGAAGAGAAAGAGGGTCAACCGTGAACTCAACTATAAGATAATAGCTGCTGCCTATACTGGGGCCTTTTCTAGGCATGAATATGCACATCCAAGTGCAAATGCAGATATGGTGAGATCATAGTTCTCTGGCATTATCAGCAGCATTATCAGCCACACTATTTTTCTTTATCTAAAATGCTAAGAAAGTTTTTTTTTTCAAGTTTCCTCGATTTAAATTTTATTATTTATGTATATATATACATATATACATATACATATACATATACATATACATATACATATACATATACATATACATATATATATATATATATATTCCACATATCAATGGCGAGCCCTTTAGTTCCAGATTTGGAACCATGGCTCTGATACCATTATGTAATGCTCTGATTGCCGAGCAGAGTACTAAGTTTTAATATTTAACAACAATTTGGCATTTACTCTTAATTTAAATTTTCCTTTTCAGTCCTAGTACGTGACATAAAAAATTGCATGAATTTTTATTCAGATTTCATTTATTTGCAAAATACAGAGATGGTTCACCGAAAAATACCTGAGCTTTAGTGCTAAAGGTTGTCCCTAATTCCTGCTCCTTTAGCCTTGCCTTTCCCTCGCCCGAGCCTGTAGGAGACTTAATTCCAACTCAGATGTTCCACCCTGCCGACCAGCAAACCTGCTGGCCCTAGGAAACCGATGGGTTTCCTAGCCCCCGAGCCCACGTACCGATAAACCAAATAGCAACTTTTCTCTTCTCTGAGTGTAAATCTGCCCCCCCTGGAGTTAACCCCCTCCTCTAGCTTTCTTCCCTCCCTGTTCCATCCCTTCTTACTCTCTGTTCTTCTTCGAAAATTTTCCCAACTACTCTCCCCCAAAATCCCCCAAAATCCCCCTCCTTATACCTCCTTCCCCTCCTTTCTTCCACTGCCTTCCTTCTTCCACCGCCTCCTTCATTTTTAAATTAATATTTATTATTTAATTCTTTTTCTCGGGCAGTCAACTAGTTTTGGTTTCATGACATTCGTTGTATGTATTTAATTTCTTTCTTGAATTGTACAATTTTTCCACCTCGGATGAGATGGTGGGAATTTAATAGGTGCTTATCCTATTTAATTGTTCGTGTAAATTTATAACCTACCCAACTGTCACACATTACCCAATATGATTTATTTAATGTTTTACACAAATGGTAAAATAATTAGTATAGTTCAATATTGTTTATTTAATGTTTTACGCAAATGGTAAAAATGGTAAAATAGTTAGTATATGTTTAATTTAATAAAAGTACTTAATAATAAACATTAATATGGGGCATTACACTATTAATTAATTTTGAGCATTATTTCCTTGCATGTATTGATCCAGACCCAAAGTTTGTAGATTGGGTATGTCTTATGGAGTAAGGAGCACTCCTAGTTTGTTCTAGAAGAGGTTCACTAGGACAAAATAATAGATGTTCATGAGAGTAAAGACGATAGGGTTATAAAACAACATTAGTGTTCCAACATCTTAGAAAAATACTCTGTGAAGAGGGTGTAATATCCCTCTTAAACGCCTCTGATTATTTTGTAATTTCTGAATGTATCTATTCTCTGGTGAGGAGCTCAAGGCAAAGGTCCCACCAGCAGAACTTTGTATATTAGGTAATGTGATTTCATAATTCATGGATGAGTGCAACTTCATTCGGACAACCGAGACCACTAGGAGGAGAGACTAGTGGTCAACAACACCTAGGGGACCTAGTTTTTCATGAACTAGATGATGTGGCATAGGGAAGCTTGCTACAGTATTTATTGATGGGTTTCGCAGTTGCCAATTTGGGTAAGAGCAACATTAGGAACCAGTATAAAACGTATATATCACAAGTATATAGACATAAACATATATAGATATATATATTATCCATGGGTTAAATTGGATAAAGAAATGCAACCTCTACAAGTACTTAGATATATATATAAATATATATGGGTATATATATATATATTCTTATAGTTTTAAAAAGGCGTATATATGTATATCTATATGTATGAGAGGCTAGAATCTCCTCCCCATGAAGGAGGCTGACCTTGGGCATGATTTTAGGGAAATCCTCCTCTACAAAATTAGTGGAAAGAGTTTCTTCCTTACTTGAGTAATTTAAATAGCTATTATTAAGGCAAAAAATACTGTGTAGGATGAATGCATGCCTACAGCTAAATTCTTAACGGCAAAATTAAGGGCATAATTGACTGCCATGTTTTTGGGGATGCATGGCCTACCCTAGGAAAGGAGACTGTTACTCCTTGGTTAATTTTAGGTTATGAAATCCCTTGGATAAAAGGGGGGAAGAAGAAAAACCCTCGACACATCTCATGCTGGTGTTTTTCGATGTGGCAAATGGAGAGTTTGTTCGTGAGAGGAGAAAGTCCCCTGCTCCTGAAAGGTTGAGGAAGAAAACACTGTCGGTTCCCATCCCTCTGTGTTTTATATCTGAAAGGAACATGCCTTAATTATTCTCGGCCCTTATGCAGGAAAATGGTTTATTACCACAGCTAGAAGGTATGCGTTACCATTTAATTGCAGCATATGCGGTTTCTCCCTTATATTTAATCACAATACAAATCTATATGTATAAGCATAAATCACGTTCGCTCACTGCCGGTGTTTGAACAAAAGAATCTGATGCATTCTTACGCTATAATCTTTGTCTCTTGTGCTAGTTTTCCCAAATAGATAGTTATGTTTTAAAGTATGATCGCCTCTGTGTGTTAACTAAGAAAATAAGACCTACGCCTTGTTGATTTGAACTATTTCAGCGCCATCGATAGCCTCTGCACGTGTTGATACCCGCTGCATCTTGGTGGGATAATAGGTTTTAGGCCTTGTTGACCGAACAAGATTGGTACTATCTGAAAAGATCTTCCAAAATATTTTTCTGTCTTTTGGTGGGATTCCAACGGGACCATTTAATCTCTCCCTTTGTTTCCATGGAGTTTGTGATGTACTTAGCACAAATCTCTTTTGCTGCAATGAGTCTATATCGATGTTCCCTCTGTCTGTGAACAATATCCATGTTCAGCTATGGAGAACTTACTCTAGGTTTTCAACTCATCTACCTAGAAACCCTACTTCACATAAACCAAATCCTCGAGTGTAAAAATACATCAAATATCACATGCTATATACAAAAAATTCGCTCACGGGAAGGAACGAAATCAGATCATGATGGTCCTTTCCTATGGGAAATCGTATTGATTTTGAGGATAATGTCTTAGTAATGGGAGTGGAACTGGTGTTATTGGGGTTCCATACTTGTTCAGCATATGACAAATTGTACGCAGGCCCAGCAAGCCTTTCTCCGGCCATAGCTCTACTGCTCCCGGTGTATCCATGCTCCTGGTGATTTAAATATCGACTATTGTGCAAGCTGCCCATTTGTCCCTGCGGTTCAACTATCCTTCCCTCCTTCCCTCCATAACCAATCCAGCGTTTGTTGCATTACGCATCCATGACTGAAACCTAATTGAATCTTGCTGTATAACACTCTGCTGCTGTTGAGGATATGAAGTGGATTGCAAGTGGTTTACAGAGTCCCGACGATAGAGATCACTCGGATGGGAAGGTGGTGCAATCCCATGTTGTTCCGAATTTGGATTTGCAATCCCATGTTGCTCCATAAACTGCTGTTTTTCGTAATGGCCTACAAGATTCGGTTGATGATCATGACTGGGAATGGAGGAGCCCGTCGGGATATTCATTGTCTCATTATCTGGAATGAGATGCGCGCTATCAAAGTTTGTATGAGTGAAGGCTGAAGCGGAATTCGGTGCCGTTGTCGGTGGAATAGCCTGCAGTGGCTGTATGCAGCTAGATAACCAATTTTTTTTAATAGCCATTCAATTGTCTGGCAGTCAGATTTGTGGGCGAGCTTTTGAGTTAAGTGCATAAGCTGCGATAAGAAGTTACTGGGCACTTGAACTCTTCTATCTTGCCCTTCTTCAGTTAGGCGGTGCCTGTCCTTTCTGAGTTGCGCCATCCCCGGCTGCCTCCTCTTCCTCTTCCTGTCTAGGGGAAAATCGATGATCAGCTCCTCATTAACTGAGGAAAACTTATGGGGATCAGCTTGCCGTTTCATTCATTTGAAGTCTAATTCTTGCAATGTAAAGTGTAAACTATGATGGGACATACTAGCAGAACATATATTGTGAACATATTGGTGGCTAGCTCGTGGTTTTTCATCTCACTCTAGAATTCATCTTTTAATTTACAGTGTCAAAATCTAGGCTAGCTCGTGGTTTTTTATCTCACTCTAGAATTCATCTTTTAATTTACAGTGTCAAAATCTAGAGCTAAAGGTGCATATGATCATTAGGCACAACAGAATCAAATCATGTTCTTACAAGCTATTGCAACAGAGAGAGAGTTTGTAGAAAACATAAACACACTCGTGGAAATTAATTCCATTAGCGGCTTGCAGAAAATAGTTGTGTCTAAGAGCTTAGTTAAGTCATATCTTTGAAAAAAATGTAATATTTGGATTTTAATTACTTTTAGATTGCTATTTTTATGAAATTAAGATTATTTTTTTGAATGTTAAGTTATTCATTTTTATTTTTTTAATTAGGAATATGTCAACACTTACCATTAATTAATCACTAATTAATCACAGAGGTATGCCTAAACACAGTAAAAGTTTTATAATTAATTAATTTATAAACAATATTTATTAAATTCATAAAATTAATATATTATAAAGAGAATAAAACTTTGGAAGCGTAATGTCATTTTCTAAGAGGGTTTTTGGTAGGAAAAATTATTCATTTTGAGTTGTTAAGAGAAAACATTAATATTTTTGGCAATATTTGGTCAACAATATTTTGCACAGTCTTTTTTATAGACATGTGTCCTTTCTATAACTAATAATAATAAGTAAGAAATTAAAAAAAAATTACAAATTATTATACTCATATAAATATACAATGATATTAGGGCAATATTCACAATGTGGGTAGTAAAATTCAAGTCATTCATTTTATTTGACTAGTAAAAAGAAAAATTATAAAACCAAGAACATATAACATTTAATTTAAATTAGCTAAATTATAAAAGCATTTATGTAATTATATATCAAATTTCAACTTAAAATTTGGTTGCTTTGAAATCTAAGGAGACATAATGTTGGGAATAAAATATGTGATAGAAAACAAATTACAAAATAATAGTGATTACAATAGAAACACTAGTTTCACCTTAGAAAATTCCCCTATGTAAAAAACAACCTTCAGTAATAACTTTATTATCACTTAGTACAACCATATCTATAAGGTTCTTTAAATGCAAATACAGCTAGCAAGAAATCACTCACTACTAAAACCATGTGCCTTAAACCAATTGCATCATTGCTCATTCCCAAGTAAAGGTTAACCGTAACATGTAAATGTTCATTTTTTATTATAGATAAAAATAAGTCATTTCCCTCCATGTAGAAATACTTACTAGACATTTTTTTGTAAACTAAAAAGTGTTTGGACCCTCTGTCGGCTTGGTAGAGGCATAGTTAAGATGGATGTGTAACAACTCGAAAATCCATAAGTAAATAAAAAAGAATTTGTTACTTAGGGTTTAGATCTCTTACCCATCTAAACCTTAAGTAAGGTTTTTTTTTACTTATGGATTCAGGAGCTGTTACATGTCGTATGAGAGTAAGTTTTCAAACACTAGGGTTGTTTGTGTACAAAACTATAATTTTTTATTTTGCAAGAAATGGAAAGAGTAGAGGCATCTCCTTAAGATGGATCACATCATTGCGCCTCGCCGCACTATACAACCTAGTATGGGGAGATCTTGTAAGATTAAATAAAGTCATGTTGGCTATACATAACTTTACTTTTTACTTGCGGATTATAATGTAGATATTGTAATGTTATGTAACATTATGTAACTTTACTTTTTACTTCTAAAAAGTAAAAAGTAATAAATATGAATTTAAAAAGTAATCGTTTTGTCGGCCTTTTTACTTCTAAAAATTTAAAAGTAATAAATATAAATTTAAAAGGTAATCTCTTTGTAGGCCATTAAGTAAAATTTTAATTATCCCTAAAACTAAACCTCCTTCTCCAAATGGGCTCAATCTCTCCAATAATACAACATTGACTCAACAATTGCAAGCGATGATCCTCTGAAACATCAGGTAGCACAATCACTACAAGGCGGAAAACACCTTTCACTAATGGACGAGTTTTTCTTTGCCCTTGGAATCACTCAGAATCTCTAGTGATTTCTAACGGGTAGTCCGAAGCAAAATCAGAGGGATAAGCTTTTGACACTTTGGTTGTTTTCCTCATTTCAAAACTAAAATCCTGAGAAACAAATTCTGATCATGGTGCTGTTGTTCATATGTCATATAAATGGCGAATGCAACACTAAATGTTCCTCTGAGCCGACCCCCTAACACGAAACTCCGTCTTTCCATGGCCCTAGATGGTGGAGATGGTAGACTTCTTTGAAGACTTCTGCTCTGAAAGCTCAGCGATGGAGGTGGTTGCTTCTAAAGATGAAGAGCATCGAGACGCCAATCTTGAATTGTGTATGAGCTTTTCGTTTCATTCGTTTGAAGTCTAATTCTTGCAACGGAGTGTGGTGTATGAGAGGGCTGCAAGTAAAGTGTAAACTATGATGGAACATACTAGCAGAAAATATATTGTGAACAGATTACTCGCTAGCTCAAGGTTGTTTATCTCACTCTAGAGTTCATCTTTTAATTTACTAGTGTCAAAATCCACAGCTAATGGTGCATATGATCATTAGGCACAACATAATCAAATCATGTTCTTACAAGCTATTGCAATGGAGAGAGTTTGTAGAAAACATAAACACACAAGTGGAAATTAATTCCATGAGTGTTGCGGCTTGTAGAAAATAGTTATGTCTAAGAGTGTAGTTAAGTCATATCTTGACAAAAAAGTGTAATATTTGGATTTTAATTACTTTTGGATTGCTATTTTTATAAAATTACAATTATTGTTTTGGATGTTAAGTTATTCATTTTTATTTTTTTAATGAGGAATATGACAACACTTACCATTAGTTAATTAAAGAGGTATGCCTAAATAGAGCAAAGATTTTATAATTAATTAATTTATAAACAATATTTATTAAATTCATAAAATTAATATATTATAAAGAGAATAAAATTTTGGAAGCCTAATGTCATTTTCAAAGAGGGTTTTGGTAGGAAAAATTTCTCATTTTGAGTTGTTAAGGGAAAACATTAATATTTTTGGCAATATTTGGTTGACAATATTTTGTAGAGTCTTTTTTATAGCCATGTGTCCTTTCTACAACAAATAATAATATGTAAGAAATTAAAAAAAATGATCAATTATTATATTCATATAAATATACAACGATATTAGGGGAATATTCACAATGTGAGTAGTAAAAACAAGTCATTCATTTCATTTGACTAGTAAAAAGAAAAATTATAAAACCAAGAATATATAACATTTAATTTTAAATTAGCTAAATTATAAAAGCATTTATGTAATTATATATCAAATTTCAACTTAAAATTTGGTTGCCTTGAAATCTAAGGAGACATGAATAAAATATGTGATAGAAAACTAATTACAAAATAATAGTGATTACAATAGAAACACTAGATTCATCTTAGAAAACTCCCCTAGGGAAAAACCAACCTTCAATAGTAGCTTTATTATCAGTTAGTACAACCATATTTATAAGGTTCTTTAAATGCAAATACAACTAGCAAGAAATCACTCACCACTAAAACCATGTGCCTTAAACCACTTGCATCATTGCTCATTCCTAAGTAAAGGTTAACCCTAACATGTAAATGTTCATTTTTTATTATAGATAAAAACAAGTGATTTCTAAAAACGGTCATTTCCCTCCACATAGAAATACCTACTAGACATTTTTTGTAAATTAAAAAGAGTTTGGACCCTTTGTGCACTTGGTAGATTCATCGTTAAGATGGATGTGTAACAACTCCAAAATTCATAGTGAACATACTAATCCACCCCCGAGCTTCATTGAAAGCCTTGCAGAAGATCCAAGGTGCTAGACATCATCCCACGCAATTGGGGAAACGTGGTTATGGCAGTTACCCATCCTAGAGATATCTTGAGTGAGAGGGCATCTGAGTGGTAGGTGATGTCAACTCAGCTCTCGTGTGAGGGGCCGATATCTTGGGCTTTGTTGCGTTGAGCACAAGGCATTGTTGTAATTTTTTGCAAAGGTCTTGCTACCATATTCTAATTATGAATAAAGCAATTTCCACATTGGCTAGTGTTATGACATTTTATGGAAACAACAATCTATTTTTTTTTTAATTCAAAAACTAAGTCACTTCATATCAATAACTATGTTTTTTTATAACTTCCTTTTCCAAAAGTCTTTGAAAAATGGTACAATGTTCAAATTGGGAGGGTCATCCAAAGAGGTCTTAAAAGACACATAGCCTATATTTTTCCATAGATTCCTCAAAATAAAAATTCCAATTTAATTTTGAGAGATGATAGATGCAAATTAAGTCATTATTGGAAAGAGATCATTCACCATTTTGGGTGTTCTTAACATCACTACTACCTTTCAATTTGGTATATGAGATATCTTTATTTGTAAACAAAAGACAAGCCTGTTTAGAACTTATCTCTTCTTTCGTTTAATTTAGTTTAATATATTTTAAATTTCTTTTACATACTCTTCTATTATTTAATTAATATCACCATTTTTTATAAATACATTTTTATAAAAATGTAACCATAATAAATATAAATACATTCATATAATAACACATCTAAAAAATCAAATTTTTATAATAAAATAAACTCAAATTAATAAATATATTTAAGAAAATAAACCATGAGCATCAGATAAAATCAACTTACCATTTTATAACAAGGTAAATTCATTGTAACATGTTTTTTTAAACAAAGATAACCTAATTAAATAGAAATAAATTCCCAATATAAAAATGTGAGAAAAAATTATTCCCACCTCCTAAATGAAAATTCTGATTAAATAACAAATCCAGAGTTCATTGGAGCAGTAACCTCACTAGTGAACCCCTAATTTTTTAACCCCTTCCTTAAGCATACAAACTCAACCTGTATAAACCATAAGGCCCAAATTAGTGTTTTGAGATGTATAGTAATTTCTGTATTCATTGTGAGACCCGCCTCCAAGATATCGGAGTTCCTGAATCCTGGTCTCGTGTAATCATGCGCCTCCCATGCCTTTGAACATCTTGCAAAATTCATTGAGCTGGCATTGTTGTTACTGTGTGCAGGTTACCGCATTTCTCCAATATCTTGGTGGTCATGTTGAATTATGGACCGTTTTC
Organism: Pseudotsuga menziesii; assembly: GCA_001517045.1. Classification (NCBI taxonomy): domain Eukaryota; kingdom Viridiplantae; phylum Streptophyta; class Pinopsida; order Pinales; family Pinaceae; genus Pseudotsuga; species Pseudotsuga menziesii. The sequence goes on along the minus strand of LPNX010515928.1, from coordinate 187,286 downwards.
CATTATGCCTTGAGAGAAGAGTTGTTTAACATATGCCATGTTTATTGCGATTCCACTACTGTTGCGGTTGGTGTTGATGGTCCTTTCGTATCGGAAATCGTATTGATTTTGAGGATAATGTCTGAGTAATGGGAGTGGAACTGGTGTCATTGGGGTTCCATACTTGTTCAGCATATGACAAATTGTACGCAGGCCCAGCAAGCCTTTCTCCGACCATAGCTCTACTGCTCCTGGTGTATCAACGCTCCTGGTGATTTAAATATCGACTATTCTGCAAGCTGCCCATTTGTCCCTGCGGTTCAACTATCCTTCCCTCCATAACCAATCCAGCGTTTGTTGCATTAGGTATCCATGACTGAAACTTAATTGAATCTTGCTGTATAACACTCTTCTGCTGTTGAGGATATGAAGTGGATTGCAAGTGGTTTGCAGAGTCCGGTCGATAGAGATCAGTCGGATGTGAAGGTGGTGCAATCCTATGTTGTTCCGAATTTGGATTTGCAATCCCATGTTGCTCCATAAACTGCTGTTTTTCGTAATGGCGTACAAGATTCTGTTGATGATCATGACTGGGAATGGAGGAGCCCGTCGGGATATTCATTGTCTCATTATCTGGAATGAAATGCGCGCTATCAGTGAAGGCTGAAGCGGAATTCGGTGCTGTTGTCGGTGGAATAGCCTGCAGTGGCTGTATGCAGCTAGATAACCAATATTTTTTTTAATAGCCATTCAATTGTCTGGCCGTCAGATTTGTGAGCGAGCTTTTGAGTTAAGTGCATAAGCTGCGATAAGCAGTTACTGGGCACTTGAACTCTTCTATCTCGCCCTTCTTCAGTTAGGCGGTGCCTGTCTTTTCTGAGTTGCGCCATCCCCGGCTGCCTCCTCTTCCTCTTCCCGTCTAGGGGAAAATCGATGATCAGCTCCTCATTAACTGAGGAAAATTTGTGGGGATCTTGATCCGAGTGAAACTGTTGGATTATCCATTCCACAGTCATTCCATCTCGTTTGAAGCCAAGTCTTTTGGTCAAATCAAAGAACTCGCTTGCAAATCTAGCAGGCAATCTAATTCTATTTTGACGAAGTTTCTTCCCAGAAGATGAAGGCGCTGATTCTTCTCTGCCAACTTGATCATTCCTTTCTTCCATGATACTTCTTGCCTGCTTAGCTTTCGCCCTTGCGCCGTTGCCAGGAATTTTAGGCTTCTGTTTAGCTAACCTTTATTTATTCACTAATAAAGGATCAAGCCTTGAAACAAATTGCTTTAGGGTAAGGTTTTTGAGTTATATTTATACGCATGGCTCATTTCAAGGTCCACAATTAGAGTCTGTTACCGTTTGATTTTAATTACTTTTGAATTGCTATTTTAATAATTTTTGGATATTCATTTTTATTTTTTTCATTAGGAATATGTCAATATTTATCATTAATTAATTAAAGAAGTATGTTTAGTATAACTAAACATAGTAAAGCTTTTATAATGAATTAATTTATAAACAATATTTATTAAATTCATAAAATTAATATATTATAAATAGAATAAAATTTTGGAAGGATAATGTGTTTTGATTGGAAAATTTTGTCATTTTGAGTTGTTAATATTTTTGGCAATATTTGAGCCCTGTTCACTCTTAAGTGTAATTAATTAATTTATAAACAATATTTATTAAATTCATAAAATTAATATATTATAAATAGAATAAAATTTTGGAAGCCTAATGTGTTTTGATTGGAAAAATTTGTCATTTTGAGTTGTTAAGGGAAAACATTAATATTTTTGGCAATATTTGAGCCCTCTTCACTCTTAAGTGTTATATGTAGACGCAATAAAAATAATAATGATAATAAATAAGAAATAAAAAAGCTTTAAAAAAAATTTAAGTCATTCATTTGATTTGACTAGTAAAAAGAAAACTTCACTATGTGAGTAGTAAAATTCAAGTCATTCATTTGATTTGTCTAATAAAAAGAAAAATTATAAAACCAAGAACATATAACATTTAATTTAAATTAACTAAATTATAAAAGCATTTATGTAATTATATATGAAATTTCAACTTAAAATTTGGCTGCCTTGAAATCTAAGGACACATAATGTTGGGAATAAAATATGTGATAGAAAACAAATTACAAAATAATAGTGATTACAACAACAATACTAAATTGGCCTTAGAAAACTCCCCTAGGGAAAAACCAACCTTCAATAATAGCTTTATTATTAGTTAGTACAACCATATTTATAAGGTTCTTTAAATGTAAACACAACTAGCAAGAAATCACTCACCACTAAAACCATGTGCCTTAAACCACTTGCATCCTTGTTCATTCCCAAGTAAAGGTTAACCCTAACATGTAAATGTTCATTTTTTATTATAGATAAAAACAAGTCATTTCTCAAAAATGGTCATTTCCCTCCATGCAGAAATACTTACTAGACATTTTTTGTAAATTAAAAAGGGTTTGGACCCTCGGCTTGGTAGAGGCATAGTTAAGATGGATGTGTATCCAAAATCCATAAGTAAATAAAAAAAATTGTTACTTAGAGTTTAGATCTCTTACCCATCTAAACCTTAAGTAAGGGTTTTTTTACTTATGGACATAGGAGTTGTTACATTTGGTATGAGAGTAAGTTTTCAAACACTAGCCTTGTTTATATACAAACTATAATTTTTTATTTTGCAAGAAAAGTGTAATATTTGGATTTTAATTACTTTTGAATTGCTATTTTTTTACTTATGGACATGGGAGTTGTTACATGTGGTATGAGAGTAAGTTTTCAAACACTAGGCTTGTTTATATACAAACTATAATTTTCTATTTTGCAAGAAAAGTGTAATATTTGGATTTTAATTACTTTTGAATTGCTATTTTTATGAAATTAAAATTACTTTTTTGGATGTTAAGTTATTCATAATTATTTTTTTAATTAGGAATATGTCAACACTTACCATTAATTAATTAAAGAGGTATGCCTAAACATAGTAAAGCTTTTATAATTAATTATTTTATAAGCAATATTTATTAAATTCATAAAATTAATATATTATAAAGAGAATAAAAATTTGGAAGCCTAATGTCATTTTCGAAGAGGGTTTTGGTAGGAAAAATTTCTCATTTTGAGTTGTTAAGGGAAAGCATTAATATTTTTGGCAATATTTGGTTCACAATATTTGGTGTGTGTAGTAAAATTCAAGTCATTCATTTGGTTTGACTAGTAAAAAAAATTATAAAACCAAGAACATATAACATTTAATTTAATTTAGCAAAATTGTAAAAGCTTTTTTGTAATTATATATCAAATTTCAACTTAAAATTTGGTTGCCTTGAAATCTAAGGAGACATAATGTTGGGAATAAAATATGTTATAGAAAACTAATTACAAAATAATAGTGATCACAATAACAACACTAGATTCACCTTACAAAACTCCACTAGGGAAAAACCAACCTTCAATAATAGCTTTATTATGAGTTAGTACAACAATATTTATAAGGTTCTTTAAATGCAAATACAACTAGCAAGTAATCACTAACCACTAAAACCATGTGCCTTAAACCACTTCCATCATTGCTCATTCCCAATTAAAAGTTAACCCTAACATGTACATGTTCATTTTTTATTATAGATAAAAACAAGTCATTTCTCAAAAACGGTCATTTCCCTCGTGGTAGAAATACCTACAAGACATTTTTTGTAAATTAAAAAGGGTTTGGTAGAGCCATGGTTAAGATGGATGTGTAACAACTCCAAAATCCACAGTGAACAAAAATAATCCACCCCCAAGCTTCATTGAGAGCCTTGGAGAAGATCCAAGGTGCTTGACATCATCCCATCCAATTGGGGAAATGTGGTTATTGTAGTTACCCATCCTAGAGATATCTTGTAGTTACCCATCCTAGAGAGATATCTCGAGTGAGAGGGTATTTGCGTCATAGTTGATGTCACTTAAGCTCTGCTCTGAGGGGCGGATATCTTGGGCTTTGTTGCGTCGAGCAGAAGGCATTGTTGTTCATTTTTGCAAAGGTCTTGCTACCATATTGTAATTACTAAAAACGCAATTTCCACATTGGATGGTGTTATTACATTTTATGGGAACAACAATCTATTTTTTTTTAACTAAAAAACTAAGTCACTTCATGTCAATAACTATGTTTTTTTATAACTTTCTTTTCCAAAAGTATTTGACAAATCCTACAATTTTTCTTCTGTTTATTCAAAAAGTAAGTCAATCTTTTTCTTTTTATTAAAAAAATAAGTCAACCCATGTTATTAACTCTCCTTTTTTTTAAAACTTCCTTTTCCAAAAGCTTTTGACAAATCCTACAATGCTCAAATTGGGAGGGTCATCCAAAGAGGTCTTAAAAGACACATAGACTATATTTTTCCATAGATTCCTCAAAACAAAAATTCCAATTTAATTTTGAGAGATGATGGATGCAAACTAAGTCATTATTGGAAAGAGATCATTTACCATTTTGGGTGTTTTTAACATCACTACTACCTTTCAATTTGGTGTATGAGATATCTTTATTTGTAAACAAAAGACACGCCTCTCTAGAACTTATCTCTTTTTTAGTTTAATTTAGTTTAATATATATATATATTTTTAAATACCCTTCTATTATTTAATTAATATCACCTTTTTTTTATAAATATATTTTTATAAAAATGGGACCTAGTAAATACAAATACATTCATATAATAACACATCTTAAAAAAATCAAATTTTTATAATAAAATAAACTCAAATTAATAAATATATTTAAGAAAATAAACTATCAGCATCCCATAAAATCAACTTACCATTTTATAACAGGGTAAATTCATTGTAACATGTGTTTTCAAACAAAGATAACCTAATTAAATACAAATAAATTCCCATAATATGGTATAAAAATGTGAGAAAAAATTATTCCCGCCTCCTAAATGAAAATTCTGAGCAGTAACCTCACTAGTGAACCCCTAATTTTTGAACCCCTTCCTTAAGCATACAAACTCAACCTGTAAAAGCCCTTAAGCCCAAATTAGTGTTTTGAGAAGTATAGTAATTTCTGTATTCATTGTGAGACCCACCTCCAAGATATCGGAGTTCCGGAATCCTGGTCTCGTGTAATCATGCGCCTCCCATGCCTTTGAAGATCTTGCAAAGTTCGTTGAGGTGGCATTGTTGTTACTGTGCGCAGGTTGCCGCATTTCTCCAATATCTTGGTGGTCCTGTCGAATTATGGGCCCTTTTCCATTATGCCTTGAGAGAAGAGTTGTTTAACATATGCCATGTTTATTGGGGTTCCATACTTGTTTAGCATATGACAAATTGTACGCAGGCCCAGCAAGCCTTTCTCCGGCCGTAGCTCTACTGCTCCCGGTGTATCCATGCTCCTGGTGATTTAAATATCGACTATTCTGCAAGCTGCCCATTTGTCCCTGTGGTTCAACTATCCTTCCCTCCATAACCAATCCAGCGTTTGTTGCATTGCGCATCCATGACCTAAACTTAATTGAATCTTGCTGTATAACACTCTGCTGCTCTTGAGGATATGAAGTGGATTACAAGTGGTTTGCAGAGTCCCGACGATAGAGATCACTCGGATGTGAAGGTGGTGCAATCCCATGTTGCTCCATAAATTGCTGTTTTTCGTAAGGGCCTACAAGATTCTGTTGATGATCATGACTGGGAATGGAGGAGCCCGTCGGGATATTCATTGTCTCATTATCTGGAATGAGATGCGCGCTATTAAAGTTTGTATCAGTGAAGGCTGAAGCGCAATTCGGTGCCGTAGTCGGTGGAATAGCCTGCAGTGGCTGTATGCAGCTAGATAACCAATAATTTTTTTAATAGCCATTCAATAGTCTGGCAGTCAGATTTGTGAGCGACCTTTTGAGTTAAGTGCATAAGCTGCGATAAGCAGTTACTGGGCACTTGAACTCTTCTATCTCGCCCTTCTTCAGTTAGACGGTGCCTGTCTTTTCTGAGTTGCGCCATCCCCGGCTGCCTCCTCTTCCTCTTCCTGTCTACGGGAAAATCGATGATCAGCTCCTCATTAACTGAGGAAATTAATGAGGAAAACTTGTGGGGATCTTGATCCGAGTGAAACTGTTGGATTAGCCATTCCACAGTCATTCCATCTCGTTTGAAGCCAAGTCTTTTTGTCAAATCAAAATACTCGCTTGCAAATCTAGCAGGGAATCTAATTCTATTTTGACGAAGTTTCTTCCCAGAAGATGAAGGCGCTGATTCTTCTCTGCCAACTTGATCATTCCTTTCTTCCATGATAGTTCTTGCCTGCTTAGCTTTCGCCCTTGCGCCGTTGCCAGGAATCTTTAGGCTTCTGTTTAGCTTACCTTTATTTATTCACTAATAAAGGATCAAACCTTGAAACAAATTGCTTTAGGGTAAGGTTTTTGAGTTATATATATACGCATGGCTCATTTAAAGGTCCACAATTAGAGTCGGTTACCGTTGGATTTTAATTACTTTTGGATTGCTATTTTTATGAAATTAAAATTATTTTTTGGATGTTAAGTTATTTATTTTTATTTTTTTAATAAGGAATATGTCAAATTAATTAAAGAGGTATGACTATATAGTAAACTTTTATAATTAATTAATTTATAAACAATAGTTATTAAATTCATAAAATTAATATATTATAAATATAATAAAACTTTGGAAGCCTAATGTGTTTTGGTAGGAAAAATTTCTCATTTTGAGTTGTTAAGGAAAAACATTAATATTTTTGACAATATTTGAGCCCTTGTTCGGTGGGAAGTGTTATATGTAGGTTCAATAAAAATAATAATAATAAGAAATAAGAAATAAAAAAGCTTTAAAAAAATTTAAGTCATTCATTTGATTTGACTAGCAAAAAGAAAAATTCACAATGTGAGTAGTAAAACTCAAGGCATTCATTTGATTTGTATAGTAAAAAAAAAAATTATAAAACCAACAACATATAAAATTTAATTTAAATTAGCTAAATTATAAAAAACTTTTATGTAATTACATATCAAATTTCAACTTAAAATTTGGTTGACTTGAAATCTAAGGGTACAACCATATTTATAAGGTTCTTTAAATGCAAATACAATTAGTAGCAAGAAATCAATAGCCACTAAAAAACCACTTGCATCCTTGCTCATTTCCAAGTAAAGCTTAACCCTAACGTATAAATGTTCATTTTTAATTATAGAGAAAAACAAGTCATTTCTAAAAAAACAGTGATTTCCCTCTACGTAGAAATACTTATTAGACATTTTTGTAAAGTAAAAAGAGGGTTTCTGCGTGTGGGGTTGGTAGAGCCATAGTTAAGATGGATGTGTAACAATTCCAAAGTCCATAAGTAAAAAAAAAAAAAATTGTTACTTAGGGTTTAGATCTCTTATCCATCTAAACCTCAAGTAGCAATTTTATTTATTTATTTATGGATTTTGGAGTTGTTACATGTGGTATGAGAGTGAAGTTGGCTCAACTAGCATACAAAAACAGGAAAACAAAGATACTCACTATGCTTAAATAATAGTGATAGTGAATATTATGGGAGAGATCTTGTCATGTGATGTAACATTAGTAGCGTTTGTAACAGCTTTGCAAAAAATAATAGTGATAATGAATATTGTGGGAGAGATCTTGTAAAGTGATGTAATGTTTGTAACATGTTGGCTAAAAATAATACTGATAGTGAATATTATGGGAGAGATTTTGTAACACAAAATAAAAAATAATATCACTTTCCTAAAGTTATTTTTATTAATAAAAAATAAATTTTCGGTTTAATTATCGTTAAAAAAAATATGTGGGTCAAGAAAAAACATAAAATTGAATTATCCGCAAAAAAATGTTGGCCTTGGACACGCTTTTAAAACCATGTGCAAGACATTCTAAACAATCCATGGTTTTATTTTACATGGTTTAGGAGGCTTTGCACATGGTTTTTAAACCATGTGCAATGCCTCCTAAACAATCCATGGTTTTTAAACCATGTGCAAGGCCTCCTAAACAATCCATGGTTTTATTGTACATGGTTTAGGAGGGCCTTGGAAATAGTTTTAAGACCATGTGCAAGGCCTCCTAAACAACCCATGGTTGTAGGAGGGCCTTGCATATGGTTTTAAAACCATGTGTGGGGAAATGATGCAATGTTCGTTCTTAACAAAATAAAAATTATTATATCTAAGCCAAAATAATATTAAATATTAATAATAAAAATATTATATGTGAACTTAAAATAAAAAAATGTGTCTTTTGGTTTGAATGAAATCAATGGATACCTAAGAAGAGGTTTGCACCTAATATATTTGATCCATCTCGGTGCTTGATAGAGCCTACGATTTGGATCTACCCTAGTTTATGTACAAAACTATTGTGCCAAGAGGCACTCTATAGCCAATATGGGGAAGATCTTGTAACGTTATGTAACCTTATGTAAGGTTAACCTTATGTTAGATGTTACTTTTTACTTGGGGATTATAATGTAGATGTTGTAACCTTATGTAACTTTACTTTTTACTTCTAAAAAGTAAAAAGTAATAAATATAAATTTAAAATGTAATCGTTTTGTCAGCATTTTTACTTCTAAAAAGTAAAAAGTAATAAATGTAAATTTAAAAAGTAATAGTTTTGTTGGCCATTAAGTAAAATTTTAATTATCTCCAAAATAAACCTCCTTCTCCGAATGGGCTCAATGTATCTAATGATACACCAATGATCCTCTGGAACATCAGGCATCAAGCCACTATGAAGATATTGGCTACTCACCTTTCGGAGACCCTTTGGAAGGCCGAAAACACCTTTCACTATTGGATGAGTTTTTCTTTTCCCTTGGAATCCCTTAGAATCTCGAGTGATTTCTAAGGCGTAGTGAGAAGCAAAATCACACGGATAAGATTTTGACACTTTCGTTGTTTTCCTCATTTCTAAACTAAAATCTCGAAAAGCAAAATTTTGATCATAGTGTTGCTGCTCATACGTCATATAAAGGGCGAACACAACACTAAGTGTTCCTCTTAGTCGGTCACAAAACACGAAACTCGAGCTTTCCACAGCCCTAGAGCACTGGAGATGGTAGACTTCTTTCAAGATGTCTGCTCTGAAAGCTCAACAATGGAGGTGGTCACTTCTAAAGATGAAGAGCATCCACATGTCACTCTTCAATTGTGTATCAGCTTGTCGTTTCATTCATTAGAAGTTTAATTCTTGCAACAGAGTGTGGTGTATGAGAGGGTTGCAAGTAAAGTGTAAACTATGATGGGAAACACTAGCAAAACATATATTGTGAACATATTGTTGGCTAGCTCATGGTTTTTTTATCTCACTCTAGAGTTCATCTTTTAATTTACTAGTGTCAAAATCCACAGCTAAAGGTGCATATGATCATTAGGCACAACAGAATCAAATCATGTTCTTACAAGCTATTGCAACCGAGAGAGTTTGTAGAAAACATAAACACACAGGTGGAAATTAATTCCATGAGTGTTGCACATTGCAGAAAATAGTTGTGTCTAAGAGTGTAGTTAAGTCATATCTTGACAAAACATTGTAATATTTTGATTTTAATTACTTTTGGATTGCTAATTTTATGAAATTAAATTTTTTTTGCATGCCAAGTTATTAATTTTTATCTTTTTAATTAGGAATATGTCAACACTTACTATTAATTAATTAAAGAGGTATGCCTAAACATAGTAAAGCTTTTATTATTAATTAATTTATAAACAATATTTATTAAATTCATAAAATTAATATATTATAAAGAGAATAAAACTTTGGAAGCCTAATGTCATTTTCTAACAGGGTTTTGGTAGGAAAAATTTCTCATTTTGAGTTGTTAAGGAAAAACATTAATATTTTTGGCAATATTTGGTTGACAATATTTTCCACGGTCTTTTTTATAGCCATGTTGTAATATTCCCCCGTGCATACCTTAAATACCTTGTAAATTATGAATGATTATTGTAATGGTTTGGGTGAGGAGCTCAAGGCCAAGGCCCCACCACCAAACCTTGTAAGTTATAGGGTTAAAATTATTATTGATAAAAGGTAAAGTAAGGAGACGAAAAGACAAGTAACAAAAAATCCAGGAAATACACTCCAGTGTCGTGGGCGTCATAAGGGAGAATTAACACTATACACTCACTCGATTGAATTACTTAGGTGTTATATATAAAAAACTATAGGTATATTTAGTTAACGGTTGGTATTAAGTGTGTCGTTAGATGACATTCGAAATAACCTACCCATAAGAAAAGGATGAGTATAGTATTAATCGAAGGAATACTATAAATCATATTACGAGAAATGGGTCCATATACATATTGAAAAAAATGTAGGGATTAAAGGACCTCAATATACCTACACCACAAAAGTATTATGAGGGAATATAAGCATAAAATGTGTGTGTATGTTTGATAGAATTGGACGGTTAAGTGGTCAATCCAAAATAAATTCTCTCATTGGACCTCCCCTTACTCTAGAATTCGAATACTTTCAGACACAACCTGTTTGATTCTGTACATCTAGGTCTTGTTCTAGACACGATGTTGGGTTTATACTTAAGTAAGTAAAGCTGTGTGAGGCACTACCTTTGAATTTAAAGGATTTTTTGTTAATTAGATTCTTACCCAAAAATTATGATAGATTTGGGTTCCACTAATAATTAACACCCGCTCATTGTTTTGACGCAGTAATAATTGCACCACGAAGATAACCGCCTAGATAATTAATATATTACATTGGAGTTCCAAAGCGCAAGGCTCAAACCTAGCTCTATGCCGAGGCTAGCTAGACTTGAATTATCTCAAATAATCCTTCTTACAAAGGAAATTAATTTTAACTATTTAAATATGAAAATGGGTCTTATCCTCCACACCATCCGTTGTTTTGATATTTGATCAAAAGAAGGAAGGATGTCAGCTTGGAACATGGGCATGAAAAACTCGACAACCATGGCTATGATTTAGGGCAGACAGTTCAGTAGAATCACAAGATAATAGGGAAACATCTCGCAAGCTGCAATGGCAATGCTATTCATGGAAAAAGATGGGATGATATGAGGGGAGGATGTGTTACTTAAACAAGAGGTATTTTATTTATATAAAGGGGGGTGTGTTTGAGGAGGGGGATCACGTCATAGGGATCTATCTCACAACTCTCTGCGTTTTGAGGAGGGGGCTCTGCGCATTGAGGAGCAATGCCCTCGACGTTTTATCTCTGCGTTTTACTTTAGGAAAGGATATATGCATTAATCTCAGTTGACCCTCGTTTTATCAGATTGATAGATCACTTTACACAAACAGTGTATTTTGTTTTAGGATTGGAAACGCAGCACTGTGAAAGAGAGGAGGAAAAAACATGGTCTCACTGTTGCCAATTACCATGGCGCCCCCTACAACATGCACATCTGTCGTCTTCACCCATCGCAGGCATATGCTACCGAGGATTCGAGCTCGGAATTGGGTTTACTCTCGATCCCTACACGACCAGATTTCTGGTAAGTACATATTTCTTCCTTAGACATCTGCTAAACCCTAAACGATAAAGCGATTTGTTCATATTTTTGTGTTAAATAAGAGTCGATTTCAAATGGGTAGAATAATCAAATGCAGAAAACATCCTATTATTTCTTTCAGACATTGAAATAAAATCATTGGGTAAAGGGCCTAGATTTGTAATAAATTAATATTTCAAACAGTGAAATAAGTTATCATAAATCTTGTTATTTTTAATCGATTTGAGGGAATTTACAAAATGACATGGGTAAAGGTATTTTAGTAATGCGAAGTAAAAGATACCTCACTATGTTTGAAAAGGTGAGTACTATTTCATGAATCCATCTCATAGTACCTCCACGGATATAGTTGGTTTTTACATGGGGTAGATCCTTGTGTGTTAAGGTTTTACGAAAACCACTCAATCTAATGGAATTATGTCATAGTATATGCATTAAGAAGTGAAGGAACAACCCTATCCTCTATGGGTTAGTGGTTGTGCGATCATAAAAAGGAATAATAAAAGAAAGCTTCCAGTCTTGAGCCTACACATGGTTACAAACAATATTTTTGTTATGTTGGTACATCTAGGTTCAAGGGTTTACTTAACTAAGTTCTATTAGTAAATAGTTTAGAGATACTCTTGCTGAGAGAGTCTACGAAGGGGACAAGAAAAAGTATGGCAAGGAGGAAGTTGCAGATTGTAACCTTTTAATAAAATGAATGTCATGGGACGTGACGATTTTTTGGACGTAACCCATAGATTGGGTGAACCACGTACATCTGGCATCTCTCTTGTGTTGTGCTTTAAATGTTGCATTTTTCCTTGTATTGTTTTGCATACTTCTCATTTATCATGCAACCTTGTCAATTGATTAAATACTGTAGGATGATAGTTCAGTAAAATTATTGGTATAGTGAGGATTTCTGATCTGCACACTAGCATTGATTAAAAGACACTATGATGATGAAATTCTTGTGGGTTACACCTCTTAAGGGCATGAACAATAATTTATTGGAGTTAAAATTAAGATAGGGTCTCCAAAACGAATACTATATTGTTGATTATAAAAAATCGAATAAAAGTATACCTCTTACGATTCATTAGTTAGAGATAAGAATGAAGAGTCCTCAATTAGCACACCTTTGATTAAATGGGATGATAATGATATAACTCTGCACCTTTGACAATAGACACATCATGATTAAAGGTTTTGAAATAGCTAATTGTAAATAACTTAGAGACATATAGTGTAATAGTTTAGTCCAATACATAATTGAAAAGTGATAAATGGGTACTTGTAAAAGTGATAATTTGAGACTTAATATAAGCATTCCTCTATTGAAAGGAAAACATGCGCATTTAATCATACAATGCATCACGTGTATGGTTCAATGGCGAAGTCTTGTTTCATTGTAATTTGCACGGGCAAAAATATCATATTACAAAGTCAGGCTTTCAAGGCAAGACTAAGACCTATTAAGGAATGATATTAAAGGAATAGTTTATGTAAGATATAAGTTGTTCTTAATAGGAATTTTATTTGGGGATGTTACATGTATGATATGACTGACAACCCAATCATGTGACTATTTTTATACTTATGATATTTTGTGGTGGTAAGGGATGAAATTATTGAATAAGGTCCCGACCTAACATGATAAGCACATATTAACATTTATCTTGTAAAGAGTTTGCAATGAACGATTTTAACACAATTGATTCATGACGTTTCAGTGATCGGTTCACAATATGTTTTATTTTGTACCTTTCCATTGCATTATATTTAATTGTTGATATACTTAGTCTTTCAAAAAAGAATACAAAATGTTTCTTGTTGACATGGATGTGTTACATATGGTATCAGAGCCAGAGTGACAACACTCAAGCCTATTTTGGGCTCAACATGAAGTAGAAAGTAAAAAGATGTTAAGACTAACCAATGAAATGACTTTTGTGGATGCATGACAACGATGGACGGGGAAAAAATGAGTTGAGAAATATTGTGCTGGGGTTTTACATTCAAGGAAGGGAGGATACTCAGCAGATCGAATAGAGATCATTACGGGGAATTCAACAAGTGAAAACATTAAAAAGGGTTTGCAGATTCTGTAAGTTGGTAATAATACTACCCTTTTTCCTGAAAATGATTACTGTTTTGTATTTGTTGTTGGTATCCCTTGGCGGGTGTGGACCCTCTATGCAATATATTTTCGCGGGAATTTAATTGTTCTTTTCAAAGAAAATACAGCATAAATCCTATTTGTCTTTCAGGTAAGAGTGCTTTATACTAGCTTTCTATTAGCTTTCGGAGAGTAATTAACTGAGCAGTCGTTTTCCCTTCTTTATGATTATTTTGGGCATAAAAGATCTGACATTTTTATATATTGAATATTTTGTTCAATCTCTTGTCATGTGTTTAATTTCATAAGTAGATCAGATGTATGAATACAATATAGATTTGCATTGTTTAACACTCTATACTCTGCAGATTGCGTTCCTAGTTGACATACGACTTTAGGAGTATGATGTCCAATGAAAATGCCGTCTGTGTTTTGAGTTTTCTTAAAGACCAAATTGATTTGGAATCGATCAACCCTGTATGGTTGGTGCAGATCCGCGAATGATTGGCTAACATAAATCACACTTGTGTAAACAAAATTTCTTTGCATTTCATACATAAATCTATTTGCAGGTGTGTATATGTTACTCACAGTTACCTTTAGTTTTATGGGGGAGAGCTGTAACAGTTCCCTAGGATTCCAAAAATTTTATTTATCAAAAGGAACTTATACCTTTAAATATAGTGCTACTCGCTGAGCATTTCTTTAGAATCCAGATTTACTTATCAAGATATACCTGCAGCCTTGTGATTTATTCTTGACACATACAATTATAAAAATCCATAATACATGGTAGAGTTTTTATGCATTATCATGTTTTAACAGTCCTTTTATATTTTAGTTTTCCAATGAAGGCTTTAAATAATACACCTCCATTTGTACTACCAATGCAAATGTTAATAATAACATAAACTGTGTGAGTTATACATCATACATGCAATGCATTTAAAATAAACACGTTGAACGTCATAGAGGACTACTTATCATTTATTTCTAACTAATGAATAAGAGGTACACCTTTTCCATATCCATAGCCTACCTCTATCAACCAACTCGTTAGATTCAAAGTTTTCATGGCATTGTATCTCATTGTATCCCAATCATGTCTTAAATTCCTACATAACCAAAGAGGATGTATAGTCATTGTAGAAGATGTTCCTATTTTTCTACTAGCAAGCACTTTATGTAAATTCACATGGAACTTTAGGTCCAATACCTCTCTTCATGTTTCATGCATAATCATTCATTCAGTCAACATCACCATTTATAACATATAAGACACTATCCTGCATAATTTAATACCAATATAAATCACAGGGTCAAAAGCAAAGATAAGATGTACAAGATGCAAACATAGGAGAGACACCAATGTACGTGGTTCACCCCACACCTGGGGTTACATCCACCAAAACTTAGTCACCCTTTTTATTAAAAACAACATATGAAAGTATACAACCCACATCATAATTGATGCATTATCTTTTTTTAATTTCACAGTTTCCTGTCTGGACGGACAAACCTTTACATACATTTACATTATCATCCCAGACCTATATACCCTAGAAGTATCTCTAGAAAAAATGTGGGTAAGCATGCCCCACATTTTAAATCATCCATGATGTATAGTTATAACATAAATTTGTAACCTATGAAATTCATATTCAATGATGACATATACATATCTTGAGTTTTTAGCTAACTTCAAGCTTCATAAAATACTTCCTTAACTACGGGGTCAGATAATGTATCTTTTCCATCACCAAACTTACATGAAACTTTAGTAATTCTGAAATCCTTTTATGCACTTATATTGTTTATCCTTGTCTAGCCTAACCACCATTTTTCCCATATTTATTCTAAACAACCTTTACCTTTCTTCATACTCTCTTAGGACCTCACCTTCCACTCAAACATAATATTTCTTTATCTTAAATCTATAACAATCTGTTATGCCTTTCCTTTATAGCTTAACAACTAAATGATTGGGTCGCATAACTTTTGAGAAACATACATTCCACATCCCACTCATATATATATAGTTTGGTGTTCCTCGGTCTTGAACTAGGAAAAAGGTAGCTATGAGACAGCTCAAATTTATATTTGGTAAAGGGTAGCTAAGTACGGATGACCAACAGTCATAACTTGTATTTAATAGATTTCTCTCAGCACAAATAATCGTAGTTGTGCTATTAGTGTCTTATTTTCCTTATCCATTTTATCTAAATTTACCCCATGATCCTTATACCATTAGATCCCTTTTTTATTGGTTTACTTTATTACCTTTTTAAAAAAGATAAAACATGTTAAAAATATCTTATGTCCCTTCTTTCCTATTCCCTCTCTCTCTTAAATATCTCCTTAAATCGTGACCTTTAGTGTAAATCGCCGAATGGGAGAATGCAATCTTCTAAATTCTGGAAAATGTCACAATCGTTTCATGCATGGGAAATAAGCTATTAGCTGGTGCTATTGATATTTATATAACATAATATGCTTCATGATTCAAAGCTACATTATGGTTTAACTGGGCAAATCGCCGGAACATAATTGAGCAAAGGGCTGAATCCAATAAGACCATAACAACCGAAGGAAAGAAATGTCTCTTTTTATACATCCAAAAGGAATCGAGAAGATTTGTATGTAACATCCCTCTCATGCCCAAAATATTTTGTAAGTACAAATGGTTATTGTACTTGTTTCTGGTGAGAAGCTCAAGGCCAAGGCCCCACCAGAAACAAAACCCTGCAGCTGATATAAGTTAAATTTTAATTGAGTGGAAAACTTAGGAGACAGAGGACAGTAACGCAATTTAACAAAGGGGCGAACTAAACCCATGAGGGAAAAAAGGGAATGGTGAGGGAGCTTTGACGCTCAACTTCGTAGTCTTCGTATTTGTCTTAACTATGGCAACCGTAGGATTTTCAATTCTCACCATAATTAACCCAAGTGAAAATAAAATACTATAACCTATTTAGCTA